>JAQFZW010000938.1:0-37308 GCA_034687055.1 Heteromurus nitidus | reverse complement strand
ATCAATTCACTCGCCTCGAAATCGCTTCTCTCTCCTCGAAATCGCTTCACTCTCCTCGAAAACGCTTCACTCGCCTCGAAATCGCTTCTCTCTCTTCCAAATCGCTTCTCTCTCCTCGAAATCGCTTCACTCTCCTCGAAAACGCTTCACTCGCCTCGAAATCGCTTCTCTCTCTTCCAAATCGCTTCTCTCTCCTCGAAATCGCTTCTCTCTCCTCGAAATCGCTTCACTCTCCTCGAAAACGCTTCACTCGCCTCCAAACCGCTTCACTCGCCTCCAAATCACTTCACTCGTCTTGAAATCGCTTCACTCGCCTTGAAATTGCTTCACTCGCCTGGAAATCGCTTTGCCTGTAATTATTATTCATATGGATTTAGGGGAACAACAATGTATTTTACATGCAATAAAAATATTGTTTTTTAAAATTATAAGAGAGTAATTACCTTAATTTTTAATTTCAAAAACTTGTGTAGTTCCTCAAATCGAACAATTTTACGCACACAGAATACACAAATAAATGTGAACACCAAGACAAGCATGAAACGGAGTAAGTAGCAGCTGAGTAAACGAAGCCCTGGAAGCGTTGAACGGTTGCTGAACAAAGTCATTGATATCTTTGCTTCACAGGTTTTGCACCCCATGAATAATACAAAAAAATAAATCCCGTGTTCCCTTTGTCACGAATATGAAAATATTAAACGGTGCAACGCCTGTGAATAGCTCAAAACTGGCTTCAAAGTGGGCGTCTTTTGACGGTATTCCAGACGGGACGGATTTGAAATCGATTTTTTTAAATATCCGCGGGCTATAGTTTTCACTATGGCATTTTGAAAATGAATGTTCTTTGTTACTATAAGAAATAAAGCTTTTATGTGATTCTTAATATTGCTTTTTCAGTTTTCAATTAATTTTTGTCTCCTGGTGCATTCCCGTGTGTTCTTACAAAAACTTTGCGATAGTTTATATGTGCTGTAATATTTATTTTGCACACCAATAAATGATTTAACACAAGCATTCTTGTGTTCCTTAATGAAACTTCTGATCTCTGATCATCAGCATCCGCAAAAATGAATTGTAATTACCGTTTCTTAATCATCCGAATTATTTGCATTATACTTTTCACCGGAAGGAACCTCGTATCTGCGCAGAGAGTACGGCCGTAAGTTTGGCAATCACTGTCACGCTCTCGTTCACTCCTTTTTAGTACCCACATTTAAAGTAGCCGATGATACTTTAGGGGACACTGTACAACGCATCCGACGATTTCGACAAGCCGTATGTGCAGATGCGTTCACAGACCCAATATTTCCGCTGTCAGCTTCCTGAGTCAAGTTCCTCCATCCTACCTTTTGCAAACGAGTCCCTTGAACTCCCTCTACATTGACGATCCGCACATCTCCAACACAATCTGTGTGTACTTTGGTCATGGCCCAGACTCGCCGGACTCGTTGAAGACAGAGGAGTTCGTGATGGAGGCACTCAATGAGAACGGTTGGCCTGTTGGATCCTGGGAAATAACTGAATTCCGAGATATTTGCGAACCGCCGACAGTGATTATCAGGAAGTCGACCTCCACCACTCCATTTTACAATTACCACGGCTGCTTCCGAGACAGTCTTGGGTTTGAGGAAAATCTGTACACGGATCCGTCGCGAACTGGCACTACTCCATTGATCGCCAATGACCCCACACTTTTCCAGTTTTATTATGCCCTTCCAGCAAAGAACTTGGGAGTAACGGCTCTGCTTCGACTAAACGTATCGGATCCCGCCCAGCGTCCAAACCAGCTTCGATTTGTGTAAAAGCATATAAGAATTCTAAAACTTTGTTATCAATATACCAACTAAAACTCAATTAACGACAAAATATGATTTTCGAA
Organism: Heteromurus nitidus; assembly: GCA_034687055.1. Taxonomy (NCBI): domain Eukaryota; kingdom Metazoa; phylum Arthropoda; class Collembola; order Entomobryomorpha; family Entomobryidae; genus Heteromurus; species Heteromurus nitidus. The sequence continues at coordinate 35,429 of JAQFZW010000938.1, read as the reverse complement.
ACTTGCGTAGTGCTGAAGCCATTATAAATGACGAAAAAGTCGTATCCCACCGGAAAAAAATGATTCGCATGTTCTCCGAAACATATTCGGTGACGTATCCTTCCGCAACGGAGGTAACGGCTGCTCCAGGCGGTACTCCTGATGTGGAGCTAAGTCTAAACTATGCATATCAAGTTCACGACTACAGAGATCAAGCAATATGCCTTCCACCTCCACCCCCGATCCCTCCAATCCCAGAGTTTCCCGAGACGAGTTGTGGTTGCTTCATTGCACCAAGGCAGTTCACCCTGGAGCCGAACCCACTCCCAGCTAAACCCCCAAACCCACCATTCAATCACTCACGCCTGGGCTTCCCAGAAAATGTAAATACCTGGGAAGATGCTGTGGGGACTAAGCCACCAGAACCGCCAGGACCACCTCCATTTCTAGACAAGAAGAGTATTGAGATGTACAATGACGCTGCTCCCAATGAGATGGCCATCGAGTATTTGGAATACAATGGAGCTCACTACTTGGTCATCGTCTACGCGTTCCTCCCTGTCTACAAGGATCGACTCTGGAGACAGCGGGAAGTTGTGTTCAGTGCAATGGCTGACAACGGTTTGCCCATCGGTCGTTGGGTAGACCCTTATTCCCTCAAAGAGCCGGAGACCTACGCTGAAATATGCGATAAAATGTTTGCAAATAGGAGTTTGTTGTGGACCATGCCTCCTTTTCCGGTTGTGGGCAAGTGCGCCAGCTACAGCAAGGACACCAAAGGTTTCCCCAAGGGGCAAAGGTTCTTCGAGTCTGGGGACAAATCCAACTACTTCCACTTCCACTCTGACTACTTCTTCGTCAATTGTGTGGAAGGTTGCAAGGAGCCCAAGTACATCTGCGCCGTGTGGACATACGACGACGCCTCCAGCCCAAAGTCAACCCCTTTCGAAATCCAGTTCATGGCTCAAGGAACTTTCTACAAGAACGAGCCTCCGAAAGACGTTATCGTCCCCTCCGTTCCCACAGGACCCCCACCTTGTCCTCTGGCTCCGAAAGTGGTTCCACCCCTCAGGGCATGGTACGTTATGGAGACACACCTCAAAAATGAAGGTTTTCTGAGGCGATCCGACCTTTGGAAGTATACAAAAAAGTCGACAAAACTTTTCAAGTTTGTCAATACGCCGAACAAGTACACCGACGTGATCATGAGCAAACCCTACTTTGACGCAGGAATTCAAAAACAATGCGACCGATGTATCCAGCCAGCGACATACTTTCTCGAAGTGAAGGAGAACAACTTGTGCTTGTGCACCTTTTGGAAGGAGAATCTCGACACTTGGCAAACTCATTATGGGCGACAAAAGAGTTGCATCAACAAAAATGTGAAGAGGTTCGACGAACACTTTCGCATAGAATTTCATCAAAATGGTGCCCCAAATCGAGTTGTCGTCAGAGTGTTCGCCGCCGAACCCCATGACGTCGAAGACAAGTTTGTCATGCACGCTGTATACATCCAAGCGATGGACCAGCATGGCATTCCCGTGGGCAGATTTGACAAAGGCCACTGGGTTCCGAATGTGCCTCCTCCGGTCTTGCCGCCCCCGTGTGGAAATGATATCTTCCCGACAAAGTACGATCCGGTGCTCAACCGCTTCCCCATCTTTGAAGTGAAGAAATGTCCGAAACGACATGCGATACCGGAGCTGGGCATACCCGAAGCGTCAGACTTGGCTGAGATATTCGTCTACCAGAATCACTGGAGGGATCCGTATGTTCACAGTTTACTAGCGTTGACGCGATGACATGTTTAAATTGTTTCCACGCTGTATTGAAATATATTTAGATATCCAGAAATATGTGCCCAGTTTCACTTACTCGGTTCAGATGCGAGCATAGGTCACATTACTACGATTCAATTCATGTAAGTCGTTTAGTTACTGAACAAATCGGGAGAGAAATTACTTTGTGTTCAGAGGGCAAATGTCCAGCGAATGACAGCTAAGTTTTAATGATCTGAAGTGCACTGGTGCGCATAGAAGACAGAGGAGCTGCAGGTCACGGAGGTGCGTACATGATAGAACTGAGAACTGACATTCTGGATGCACAAGATCTTACGGCGGTTGTAAAAAAGAATATGGAGCCGGGAGGGCAGCAGGACCCGGGAAATACCCAAATGCCGATAAATTACAAGTACTTCAGGAGCACCCTCGTGCCCAGCCCTTATAATTGGGAGCGAGATTGTTTGGTCCCTGTGAAAGTGGGTGAAGATCACATTAAAGATCACAGTCACAGTGCTTCGAAATGAAGCGAGTCGATCGTAATCAACAATCTGCTTTTATTTTTGTGACAGGAGCCACCCCGCATATTCCACTTATGCAGGCATTACATAACGAAGCCGATGACTCTCGCAGCGTAAGCTTTGTGAACATGATTTTTGATATCCTTTTTAATTTTGAACTTTAGTTTAATTGAAATCAGCTTTAATTCTCTCTCAGAAACCAGATCAGCTTCGATGATGAGATTGACAAGTACAACCACAAATGCAAGCTGTGGGTGGCCGCAGTTCAAAAGTACACTGGGAGCCACCCATACACCACTCAGCTCCGGAACGAGTTGGACGAGTTGATGCCGGTCAGGGAGGCGCACAGAGTCATGAAAAAATGTTTCAAGCTGAAGGCTTACAAACACAAGCAATTGAACGCCCTCCACGTTGAGTTCCGAGTCAACGTGCATTTGCCGAGTTGTTACCCAAATTTTAAATCAGCGTACTTGAAGGAGGTGGCCCTTGTGGCTTTGAACGAGCAGGGATTCCCCATTGGAAAGTCGTGGGTGAGAGGGGAAGGCAGCTTTAGACTGTACAACCACTACTTCGCCCAGTACCAGAATCAACCAGAGTATTGTCTCAACGACACCATCCAGCTGGAACTGGACGAGAAAATATTCGAAGAAAGGATGGTACACGATGATGCCCGGGCAAAATGCTACTATGATGCTTTGGGATTGTACAAAGTCGACACGGGTAGCTTCATGCAAGACGTAAGTACATTTATGATCAAAAAATGAGCCTTAAACCTCACTACTTTCCAAGGTCTTACCTCCCTCCACTTGTCATTTGTTTAGTACCAAAAACCTGAAGACCTCCCAAGCATGTTCATCTGGGCGAACCATGGCTATACTCAGACTGGATTTTGCGCCCAGTGGATATTTCCAGATATTGCTTCATCTTCTGTGCCTCCAGAAAGAGTTCAATTTGTGTAAAATACAAATTGATATACTGATTGAGCGCAAAATGTTTAAATCACAAAATGTTGTTAACCGAGACTTATAAAAGTTTTTTTTTTTGGTAGCGCCTCGGTGCATATTTGCAAGAAGAACTGCAAGGTCAGCGAATCTTTTCTCTTCACGGTTCACAGTCCAAAGTACACATTTGAGCACAATCAGCCGTACAACGTTCCAGATCACTTGTGTCACCAGGAGGAGGTGGAGATCGACTTGGTCGACATGCCGGATGATAACTGCGAGTGTGATTTGGAGACACTGACGACGGTACCGACTGAGGGGTCTCCTCCAATTTGCTTCCAGGAATATAAGGATTACAATCACATACTGGATAATGGGTACATGAACTACACGAAAACTATAATTGCTCGGATATAGTATTGCTTTAAATCATCTGAGTCCAGAGTTTTATGACAATTCTCACCGATAAAAAGGTTATACCGGTTGTGTCTCTCCGGCGAGGATTTGTCCAAAGGGGATGATGACTTCGAGCTGGACGATTGTCGCACCAAGAACGACTACGAGCAACCACCCGACAAGTTTGACAATGAAAAGATCGTTTTGAATCCAGGCTCAGGAGACCCAATCCATGTTGACGTTGAGCTGGAATTGGAGAATCCAGTGGAAGCCGCATTTGAAGCTTGCGGTCTCATCAAATCCTGTTACAGTAGATACGCAAGGGATGACATTGATGGTGAGTGCATCGAGGGGAAGAGCTGCGATATGATTGCCACCTTTGGCAAAGGTCTTGGGGAAAGTCCTCGGCAGGATGAGACTGTAATCGAAATCTTTGGTGTGGCTCGGGCCTGGGTTGCGATTGGATTCAGTAGCAAACCTGATGATGAGCAAATGGTAACAAAAAGCAGGTTTGACTAATGAATCAAAGAACTATAGGTCAACAGGGGTGACCTGTACTTGTTTTTTTAGGGCGAAGATTATGTTGTCGAGTGCGTCAAGGAAGGGGGCAAAGTGAGCTTGTACAACAGTTGGAATATCAAGGCGTTCCAGAAGTCGAAACCAAACAAAACTAATATAAGAATGGTAATCTATTTAATAGAACTAGGTGCAGTCGCGACTCTTTTTGAAACCTTCAAACTCTTCGAATTTGTCGTAATTTTTCGCAGAGCGGAGAACAAAGCTCCAAACATAATATTCGAGCAGTGAAAACCATATTCTTTGATGACCGTATATATTGTAAGTTTTACATCAAAAAGAGCTTCAGCAAAGATGATCCTGACTTGGGACTGACGCATCACTACGATTTGGGTAAATTGTAAGGAAGTGGTTTAAGTTGTCATTAAAACTGTAAATTTTATGTGTTTTCCTTGCATATTTGTACCTAAAGTCATGCTTGTTTTCTCAGAAACACTGTTATCATGGCTATGGGGAATGAGTTGTCAGACGAGTACGGAGAAGAACGGGGTAACATCAAGACGCATGTTCTCAACGGGGCCAAGTCAGAATACGGGCGGAGGAAGGTCGCCGCTGGAAATCAACTTTCTGTATGAATAAAATTGTGAAACTTGGAAAGATTTCTATTTCCTTCAAATCAAAAGCACTGTAATATTTGTGCCTTCCTCAGCCACGTCCCATTCAAGCTCGATACCTTCGAATTCACGCCTTGCTCATGGTTTTCTGCTGGCTCTTTTTCGTAACTTTGTCCACATTCCTGGCACGCTACTACAAGGAGACGTTGGTCAAAACCAGGATAATGAAACAGGAGTTTTGGTACTTTGTACGTTTGTTCCACAGACTTATCTCGTTTTATTGACTTCTGCTTTTAAAGACTTTGAAGACTTTATTGACACAAGAGAGGAGTTAAAATGGAAGTTTCTTTTTTATGTTTTCGTAGTTTCACGTTCTCACAGCCCTCCTGGCCACTGTCTGCATGTTGATATCGATGGCACTGGAAGTGCAGGCGATTGTCGGCTGGAGAAACCTTTTCCGCTCCAATTTCCACACGTACTCTGGCACCCTCTGCATCTGCCTTTTTGTGGCGGTGTTGGTTCTCGGCTTGTGGACAAAGAAGAGGGACACCCCGGACAAAAAGCTTATCAATGGGGCACACTCGATCCTCGGACACGTCGCCTACAATTTGGCCATTGTGAATATGGCCTTCTCAGACAGGGTCGCGTACAGCTTCCTCGCGTGCAACTTTGCAACTTACCTCTGGATCTGGTTGGGGGTCTACTACCTTCTCCACTGCTTCATGTCGTACCACTACTGCTGGGTCGACTTTATTCTTGGAAGGTCCATCAATGCCAAGTACGGCGCTGTTGAAGTCGTCACACAAAAGTCTGTCATCGACCCGAGGATTAGCGAGAATCTACACGACGCTAGTTTGCACAGGAGCAGTTTGAGGAAGAGTAGGAGAATCCATGATATCGAGGCGCAACGAGCACCCGAAGTTGAACTCAGGGCTGTCGAAGCTCCAGTAAAATAAAATAAAAACCAGGATATTATTACAGATTTTTATTGGATTTTTCTTGAATTATTGTGACAATGTTTGCATGTTATTTCGTAGGGGAGATACATAAGAATTTGTGCACTTGTCATTTTTGCAATTGTTACTGCCGTCTACACATTTTGGGCTACTCGCAAGCTGACAAGTTACCCGAAGCATTGCTACAACTTTACGCAGCTTAAATACCTGGAGGAAAGTGGGTTCAACTAGAAGACTAGGATTTATGTGCTTTTCTTCAAATTATTTTTTATTGCAAAATAATAGTTATCTTAGTGTTGTTGTGAGTTTATAACATTATTGTATACCAACAAAAGTGTATGTGTATGTTTATAAATGAGATTTATATAAAAATTAAAACCCGTTTCAAATGATATTGAAGACATCCTTTTAAAATCTCCGAGTTCTCATTTCAGCCTACAAGTGATAGTCGTACTCTGGATATACCTGGAAATGTGAAATGAAAGTCATACTGATAAAATTTTCAAAATTCATATAATGAGCACGCACCTAAATAAATACGTAGGTCTGTGCAAAGCTCTCACATACCGTTCTTGTTCTGACTGGAGTCTTCCAGTAACGCTAAATCCACACTTCCGTCAAAAGCTAGCTGGAGTAGTACGCTTTCCGGCGTCTCCCTCGCAAGGATTTGCATTCCGCATAATCCTGGAAACAAAGAGAAAGAGAGTGATGGAGTCTAGTAGTTCCTCGAAGGGAATCGTTGTTCATAATTTAGCCACAAAATTGCTGCTTTCTTTATTACCACACACAAAGCCCACCACAATTACGGTCATCCCTTCCAGTAAAGTGTCCATTACAAAAATCGCCGCGTTCGTAGCGAAAATTCAAAATAGGTTTTCTTCCGAACAGGCTGGTTCTAGCGTATGTATGCTGAGCAAGAGTAAGTGAGACTGTGAATGATACGATAAGACAATGCCGCACAAGTTGTTTTCGCAATTTTTTCTTTCTTTGCAAATTCTTTATTTTGCCCATTGTCCAGAATCGTGAAATCCACTTCAATTGGCTGCATTTAGTACTTTGTCGGGATTCGCTTAAAATTAAAATATCCACATTGTGTTCTACAAAATGTCTAGGAGCTCAACTCATGATCAGGATACTCCAGAATATGATGAAAATACAGACGTGTGTGAAAGGGGCGTGCTACATATACCGGCTCCGTTGAGCAGGCAAGCAAAGATAAATTTCTTCCCACGGTCTATGAAACTAGTAATTATGCAATTCTCATAAAACACACATTTTACAATCTCGCTAATAGTTGCTTCATTAAACAATGAGGAAAACATATTGGTCTGGGTAATTGTAAAAGCCAGAATGATCATTGCAGAGAGGACGGGAGGTGTGTATTAAAATTGACTCGTAAATTGTGAAATAGCTTTGTAGCTTTATTGCGTATAATATTATGACTGATATTCATTCTTGGAGTGCTTCTACTAACGTTAGCAAACACGTGGCGAATGTGAAGAATTTTTGTTTGTCTAGCGTGATTTTATTACCCACGCTTACGATTAGTAATCTCATCGCGAGTCTGTTTGTGTTGCACTTGTCCACGTTATCAAGTTCCTTATCCAATGACATGCCAATCAATCTCAAACTAATCACTTACGTTTTTAACATGCAGCCATCACTGTCACCTGGCCCTGGCATGTTCCAGTCGAAGCCAAATATCTGTGTCACAGTGCTAGACGTCCATAAGTAGGAAAATTTCATCATGTTTTACATAATCAGCCTGGTCTTATTTCTTCAATCAAATGTCCACAAAGCTTTTTAAAAAATACCCACTTGTGAATCGATTACGTTAATGATTTTTCATTTAAATACGACCATATGTTTCTCAATGTAACATCACAAGATAGCTCCAGTTGACAAACACCTTTCAAAGGTTTCACTTTTCCTTCCCCCTTCTCCAGTGCTTAAAAAAATGTCTCCATCATTCACAATTTTCGCAACTTGCCTCCTCTTCGGGAGTGCTTTCGGAGCGGTGGAGGTGATCCAAAATGGCACCTACATTCTCGAATACAACCTCCTCGACAACGAAACCCTCTCCGTGACCGCTACCGTCGAAACCCTAGGCTGGGTGGGAGTTGGCCTTTCCTACACTGGGGACATGACCGGAGCTGACTTGCTTTTCGGAGGAGTCAATGATGATGGTACCGAGTACGCTCTGGTGAGCACATGTAGCTTGCAACTTGATGTAAATATTTCTCAAAAGAGAGTTGCCCAACTTTATTTAATTTGAACTTTTGTTTTTCTTTCTTCAGGATTATTTTGCAAGCGGTAACACGAGACCTATTGAGGATTTTCAAAACGACATTTTGACTTCCGTCTCCACTCAAAATGCAACACACACCACATTCTCGTTTACGAGGTTGGCTGATACTGGGGACGAATTCGAGGATTTGCCTGTGGTAATAAGTTATTTCAAATGTTCCAGTGTCTCCAATCATCATGTGAAAATATTTTGGCTAAAGGCTAACTTTTTTTGTAAATTTTGTTCTCTCCAGTCTCGTGCCACCTTCATCATTTGGGCATACAGCGACTCTGATAATATTGCGTACCACGGGAATATAAACCGGGGAAGTGTTCCACTAAGTTTGTAACTGTTCACTTTTAAAGTAATAAAAGCATGCAACTCAATAAATGATGCAAATTAGCAGATTTCAAAAGAAGTAAACAACTGCTTTGAAAATGTTCTTTTTTATTGGCAATTTAACCAATTATCACGTTCTTGTACGAGTTGTATAATAAATAAGATGTGTTCGTCAGAAACAAATGGTTAATAGATTTATAACAATTTGCGAATGTGAGATTTGTGAATAAGAAAGGTATACTCACTCGAGTAATGAATAGTGAGGATTGCTACAGACTTGATAGCACATGTATAAATTGAACCCGTTCATGTGACAAAGTAGCGTGAATTTGATTTACGATGAGGAATGTACATACTTACATTATGCACTTTTGTTCAGGGTAAAATCTGCACAGGGAAAATAATTTTGGAGGAGAAGCACAAAATGGAGCACATTCCTGTACAACATCCAATTTTTTTACATATTAAATTTGTCGCAGCCTGCATCTGAGAAATGGCAAAGGATCCCGTGTCCCTCATGAGAAACATTTAATAAAAATACTGTTTTGTGTAGGTGTAGTAAAGCAGATTAGAATTGATAGTCATTCGTGTTCTTCCCCAATGGGATTATGTAGGTGGGCATGGTTGACGTGTACGCGTTATTCCCAGACCCAGAGACTACCTCTTCCTCATCACTGCTCCCCTGCGAAGAATAAGGAAATGATTTAGGTCGATTTCTATAGTTCGTGTGGGAGTTACCAAAGCTTTGGGTGTGGAGCCCCTGCTGGAGAACTTTGTTAGTGGCGGAGCGGTGGTGGACTTGAGTGTTATGCTGGTTACGAGCTGAGGAGTGTGAGTGCGAAGGTAGCCGTTCACTTCCCAATTCTGGAGCTAGATTCTCTTGGACACGGGCCAGAGGTAATGGCAAAGGGTTTTCCTCGCTTAGCCCTAGTCCTTCGGAGGAATCAACCGACGACTGGACTCTCTGTCTGGTCCCCTTTCCAAATTGTCGGTAGAGAATTTTCATCAAGTGGAAAAGTGGATAGTACAACACGGGCTCCTTCTCCAGTTGCTGAGGCTCCTCCTCCTCAACTTGCACAATTTCTTCCGGAACCTGAGGCGTTAAAGCGAGTTACGTAGCGGGCAGGGAGTAGCATTTTTATGCATGGAAAATTTTAGCCCCAAAAAATAAAGCCACCGATAAAGTTAGCTGAGATTTGGCATTGCGCACCCAATTGTATTAATAAAAGCATTCCAAGAAAATGCGTAAAATAATGTGAAACATACCGGCTCGGCTGGAATCACCTCGTTTGATTCAGGTACTTCACCTGGCGCCGGACTGGGTTCAGGTCGCGGTCGACTGCAATACAACATTGAATTTGAATTGAGGCTTTCTCAGAAAATTCGCAAAGCAAATTGTATTCAATGATTTTCTGGAAATTAAGAGTAATGAACTCGGATTTACTTTCTGACAACTTTGCAATACTTTCTGAGGAAGTTCTCTTTGCACGAGGTCTTGCAACATGAATCCACCACGTTTCTCGGCAAGCGTCTAAGCATGGCATTACTTCCGCCACCTCGTAATGAGCGCTTCACCCCTTCCCCATAGTTTGGGTCTGCAAAAAACAGCAGCGTCACTAAACTACCTTCAACAAGTTACCATTTTGAGTAAAAATTTTGTCTGACGAATTCCACTCACAATCTGAGTACACGCCGGAGTACTCCGTGGGATCATGGAACTGTCCGTTGCACAACACGTGGAGGGACTCGATCAGTCTATGGTGACACATCTGGATTGGCTTTTCCCCGGGGTCCTCGCCCCTCCCGATGCGATCAAAGACTTGCCCGCCTTCTCTTACAAGAACCCTAGGTCCATCATCAGGCCCTTCTTGGCTCGTGCCAGGACGGGACCTGTGACTCGGCTGAGATCCACTTGAGACACACTGGAACGACTCCCAAACGCCGTGGCTCATCACCACAAGCATCCAAAGAAGCGGCCTGGCAACTCGTCGTCGAACTGCCATTCCTGTGTCGAGAGTGTGAGGAGGAAAGGACGAAATGCGCACACGGCTCGCTATGTAAATATAACCACACACGGGTTGGCTTACACGAGTGGCAAGTGTCAAAGTGTCAATTAGTAATTACGCTTCGGTGAAAAATACATCATAAAAAAGTGAGTAGAAAACTGTGGGAGCATGTGCGATTCTCGTGAAGCTAATGCAGTATACGCATTGTTTCACTCGAGTATTAAGCCCGTGTATAACCCGTGTCGTTGTCACGTTCCTCTCTCAAAATGGTTCCGAGGTGTAGTAGCCACGTTCGGGTGTTGAGTATTAAAGAATGCCAAAGCCAAAATTAAATGGTCTGATGAGATGCTTTTGTGATTGGTTAGAACAATAGCGTCATATTGTCTGGTAATTGAAATATGATTTTAATGATGGAAATTCATACAAAATTAACTTACTTTTTCCAAGGTTTGCGACAGAATGAGGTCAGTCGATCTAAAGGTTGATGGAATGTATTAAAAGGAATTTGTAATGGTGGTCGAAGGTGACTCTTGCCAAAGTACAGATGTTGAATTACAGCAACTCCTTGCCGAAACTCCCCATTTGCATGTCAAAATATATAATGCAATCCAAAGCCAGTGAAGGCTGTGGATTTGAAAGGTGGAAATGGGAGATGGAGCAGAGCGGACAGGGGGACGTGGTGTGTGATGGGGATATGTTGAAAGAGTGACTTTGGTCTCAAACATTTCCCCTGGTTTATATACTCCCATTGCTCGGAGGTCACGGGAAGAAAATGACTTATTTGCAATTTCAGCAAAAGTAATTTGCTCTGGTTATTTTTGAATTCGAAAAATTAGAAGTACTTTGGACTTTGGCACTTTTGAGAATTGGGAGGGCATATATATTATGCGGCGACCAGTCAGATTTTTTCGAAGGGAATTTCTGGAGAAAAGGATGCAATTGTCAAGTGTGGTGTGATTTCACACAAAAATTTTCCAGTCTGGTGGATTTGAATGCATTCCTGATTATCGAAGGAGCTCATTAATTATGCTCTGTTGTAGGCGGGCATGAATTGGAATGAATCCGCATTCTTCTTCGGAAATGACGCAAATTGCAAAATCTTTTCAAGCTTATTTTACTGATTTCTATTCAATACAAAGATGATTGAAGATGCAACCGAGAAAATAAAAATTATTGAATTACGAACTCGTCTTTTTTACATTCTTACTATCCGTTTCATCATCGGTGGACGTAGGCGGTTGCTGCTCTGGAACATTATTTTGGGCATTCTCGTCCGAATTTGAAACTATGCTTCCTCGAGGACTCCCTTGTGGGCTTCCAGCATTCACCACATTCACCAGAATAGGCTTGATTGCTTCTATTTGTTGCTCGTCTTCCGTATCTACGTCCACATATTCTTCCAAAGACAATTTTGGACTGTTCCCCTCCATCTCGCCCCAGTGGAATTGGGAAGGTCGGGGTACAACGGGACCAATTTTTGAATTTCCATAACTTTTAAAAGAAAATAATCACTTCAATGATCGAGAAATAATTTCCTGGGGAAATCTGCAAATGTCCCTCACCTTAACATGATGGAATATTTATTTGCATAAATTTCGTATTTGTTGCTGATCACTTCTTGATAAGCTACTCGGAAAAAATCCACCGGCTTATACTTCGGATGATATCTAGCAACCACTCTCTTCTTCCCAACCATCACCCCGCCCCCGCCATCGTCGGCCTCACCGCCACAGCAAAACGCTCGAAAGCCCCGTCGCTTGAAGGTGTACACAGGCACCATTTCTTCCAACATTTCCAATCCCAGGCCTCGAGTGAGGTATTCGTAGGTGCAGTGAGTTATGTCCCGTATCTCCACATACCTTTTCATGATGTGCTGACCAAAGTCGACAAAGGCTTGAAAGTCCTTAGAAAACTCAGTCATGACGCGGGTGATTTGTTCCATTTCCACCTTCGTGTACTTGGCAGGACCTGCATTTTCCAGGTAGCGGACACGATCATGCATGTCAGCCAAGATGAAGAGGAGATCCGCTTCTGCGACGTCCTTCACGGAGTCGACAATGTCGTCAACAAGGAACCTCAGTTGAGTTTGAACTTGCGTCACACCCTCCTGTGTTATTTGGAGGAGGTGCTTGAGACAGTGAAGCTTCTCGTTGCCCCCAAGCTCCTCAAAGTTCTTGTACTCGAGTTCGACATCATCCTCCTCGCCTGCCGCCTCTTCCTCAGCGTCCCCTCCGCCCGCCGCCGCCGAAGTATGCTTCACTTTGGCCACCATCAACTGAATATTCTTCTCGCTCACTATATCCTTCTTTCTCAGCTTCTTGTTGAGTTCGAGACCATCTCCACGTCGTAGGGGGAGCTTGAGTTTCGTTTCGCCCCGGAAGCCGACATGAATCTGAAGCACGTTCAGGATTCTTTTGCACTCTTTGCAAAAGTTGAAGAAGTTGTAGGAATACTGAAGAATAACTTTGACCGTGTCCGCGATGGACAAGCACATGGCCGCAAATTGTTCGAGAATCCTACGAAGTCCGTTCACGGATGGGAGGGAGGTCGCATTCTCCGCTTCTGAGTTATCCACTGCCATTTTGATAATTATCCGGACAGCATACCCAAATATCCAGATGCTGCTCGAGAGCACTCCGATCCTCTGTCGGGCATAGTTTGTTGCGCCCAGGGGGCTCGACACTGTCAGCAAACTGGTTCGGTGGAGCTTCACAAATTCCAGAGTGCTCACGGCAGCCTCGAATGTTCTCGTCGCGTGGCCGTGAATGAACAAACTGGCGCTGTTGAGGTCGCACATGTAGCCTTCCATGCAGTTCTTCACCTCATCCTTGGTCTTGGAAGGAGGACCCAAGCAGCACTCGCATGTCATACATTTTCTCTCACAACAATGCTCCATTTTGCTGTAGTCACTGGAGGACACAGGAGAAAACTACAATTGTTGTAAAATTCCAAGAAAATTGTTAATTAATTTTTTTTATAAATTCTTACTCTATTCTCTCAACTCTCGGCGCAAAGTCGGTGCTCTTCACACTCCAGTTGGTGTAGACGGCGGAGAGACGTCGCTTCTTGGTTGGTTGGATTCCTCGATAAGCTTCTTTCGCCACAGGGACAAAGCGGTCCTTCCCCGCGACATCCCCCTTTTGCTCGTACTGCTCCATTACTGCGTCTGGAAAGGCAACACGCTTATTCCGCCTTGAAGAGCGCCATGAGCCCACGTAGCGGGCAAAGTCGGTGAACACGTTGAATATGACGTAGCTATTGTGAAGTAGGTTTGAAATGAATGGGTTGGTCATCTCACAGTTATAAATGTATGCATTAGTCAAGTACATCGTCGTGTCAAACTCACTCACGTGGAACCAAGTTTATCGTTCTCTCAACGTGACGAGCCCACTCTGGATCTGCGGATAACAACTTGGTCAGAAGAGCGATGTACATTTTTCTAGATATTTTAGTGATTTAGCGGGCTTGAATAATTGTATTTCTTAAGGAGACGAGCACTTGATTAGTTTACCCTTTCGGAAGAGACAAGAAGCATGCTCCAATAGCTTCTTTTCCGGACTGCATGTCCACTGCACCACGTTATCATTTGAATCTTTTGCAACGACGGGTGGAGCATCATCATCATTATTATTGCCTTCATTGTCTTCGAGATTTTCGACGGACTCACAATAAGTAGCCTCGATAAACTCTTGGATATCGACTTCCGTAGTATTCGAATCAACTTCGTGTCCTGTGGTTTGAGAGAAAATTACAACAGAGTCGGACAACGCTGGATGAAAGCGACGACGACGAGGGAGAGGTGCTGAAGGTGGCACTATTGCTGTGGAAGGAGGCGTGCTTTCGTTTTCAGATGTAAGAACACTTTCGGGAAGTGGTGCAATGTGCTCTCCTCCTTCAGAGACTGAGCATTCCGAGTTAGAGGGTTCTTGAGTTTCATCGACTTTGACATCGTTCGTGTGACCAGGTGTGATTTTGGGCACACTCGACATTTTATGCCTGTAGTACAGTTTTATTGTGTAAAGGAATTGGCGAAAATTAAAATTTCAACGAATGTTGTATGCATACTCGCCTGGAATCAGAAACATTTATGACGAATATTGCAATGTGCTGAGGGGTTTCCAGCATACATCTTGCTCATTGTATTTCCATGGAAGAAGGAAATATAAGGTGGGACCGGAAGTTTTCGTGTTTCTGCATAAGTGCAAAACGTGCAAAACTTTATCTAAGGTGTAATTTAGTTAACCCTTGTCTACATTACCTACCTTTTATAGCTGATCAGGACAGCAACTTCCTGTTCCAAGCGGTATTTTTAAGGCTTGTTTTGTAATATGGCCATACATCCCACCCGTTACAGCGGACGTGGACTCTTTGCTTCGGTGATACAAATGTTCGTGCTTGTCCACTCTGCCTATGCGTTCATCGGGTTATCAGCATTTGGTACGTACAGCCTAAGCTAGCATAATAATTATTAATATTTTTATTTTTATTTACAAACTTCAGCATTAAACTGAAAGGTTGGTTGAGTAGGAGGAGGAGAGCTGGAGGAAGATGTGAACAAAGTGACCGACATGTACCCCCGCAAGCCTAGAGCAATGTCTCTCGATTGTTGTACGCACGTACGTATATTTTGTTGACTGTGAATGGACGCATATACACCTCGCATTTCTGTTAGGTTAACGTTTTAGAGAGTTTGGATTTATGGAATTGGAAATTGTGTGCTTCAGCATGTGGACGAAAGAACCACATGCCCAGCGACTTGTCTACAGGTGCTGCCTCAGGTCATCGAAAGAAATTCCACGAGTACCCGTGGCAAGTTCTCATATTCCACAGTCGGGACAAGGAGCTTCCTCAGCAAAATGAAACGGTTTATGACCACTGCGGTGGGAGTATAATCAATGACAGGATGATCCTGACCAGTGGGAACTGCCTCTGGAGCCACCACTTCGATCCATACAACTCGACGCACCTGAAAAGCCTGCTGTTCTCCAAGCAGCCTTCGTCAGTATCCCAACAATACTCCAACGAGCTCAAAATCGTTATTGTGGACGTATCGAAAAAAGTGGTCCGACTTGAAATTGAGGAAATCAGTTATTTACAAGAGTTCGCGGTGGGAAAGACAATTCTCAGGGATTTGGACTGGGACTTGGGTGTGATCAGATTGAAAACGCCACTGAACTTTTCGGATAGTTTGTCGGCAGGACTTCGTCCAATATGCCTCCCATCAAGTGGGAAACTTCTGTCCCTCCTTCCGGGGCAAAAGGCACATGTCCTCGTGTGGAGCTACAATGAAGGAGGCGAGCCCATTGAGACCGCATTCCACCTACCAACGTTGGCATTGAACTCTACATTCATCCACTCCTACGAGAAATGTCGAGTGAACACCTGGAGCAAGATATTGTCCAGGAGGTTTCTGTGCATGCAGGCAACGCGGATTTCGGAGCCCACGCATAAAGGATATCCGGTCATGATTAACACGAAGGATGGGATGGAAACTTTCTTTCAAGTTGGAGTCACCTCGTGGACGTCAAGCCATGGAACAATTAGGAACAGACTGCCTTCAGATGTTTTCTCCAGCCTTGAGCGTACTAATTTGATTAGCAAATCCATCCACCTGCTTTTCTACTTTCCAAGTAACGCGAAAGTTGTATGTACGTTTTTTTGTTTTTTCTCTCTTCGAGTTTAGCTTTTGTGGGGTTTATTGAGACCAAAGCTAATCTCTGGGAGGCGAAATGGTGTAAAAGGGAGCCCACTCAGGAGCTGCTTCCAATTTCAGAGGAGTTCAATCCAGATATTCTGACAATTCCTGGAAAGGATCCGCTTCATCCTTGGAAGGGATTTCCATCGAGTAGCAGAAACGAGCTGATAGCTTGCCGTATAATATGCTCGCTCATTTAAAGGTCCTTTGAAAGGCGGACAATTAATTAGCGCAATTCTGGTTTTCAGGGTGTGGCGTCAAAAATACAAAAGAGAAAGCTCCCCTTCCCATTTTGCTTCCCACAAATTCCCCAAATGCCTCCGACAATATCCCATTGTCTTATGGGTGGAATGTGAAAATCGTGATAAATCGAGAAGACACGGAGACTTACTGTGGCGGAAGTATTATCAACGACCGCATCATTATTTCTGCCGTAAATTAAATGAACATTTTCCTAAAATATTATAATTTGACAAAATTTCTGATTCAGGTTTTAGTTCATTCATGAAGCATAAATTTACGGTTTGGACTTTCCAGGCAAACTGCTTCTACAGCTCAAAAACTCAGGAGCGAGACAAGGAGGAGCAAATTGGCGTCTATTTGTATTGCGAAGAGCGCTTTCGGAGTGTCGACGAAAGTTGCTGGAAACGGAGGAAGGTGCACGCTTTGATCCGCTACCCCGACTACAATGACGGAGACGACAAGAACGACATTGCTTTGCTAATCCTGGAGTTAAGTTTGAACTTCCAATCCCTGAGGAATAAGGTAACTCCAGTCTGCTTGTCGAAATCCTGGGGGAAAATGAACTTGATTGGAAGGGATGACGCGATTGTGGCACGATGGGTAGAAGAACCCTCTCCCAAATCCAAGGAGTTCATCTTACAAACCATGCATGTAACTATTTTGACCGAGGCCCAGTGCCAAGTGAAGTTAGACGAGTTGAAAGAACTCATCCAAGAGCAAGGAAGAGAAGATGAAACTTTCCCAACCGTCACTTCTGCGTTCGGATTGTGCGTGTTGCCGGATCTGAAAGATTTTGATCACTACAGAGATGTTATAAAAAGACAGAACACATCAAAATTATTGTACAGCAAAGTATTTTTTTTGTCTTCAAAAAAATGTTGTTTCCTTTATAGACGTCTAGAGGAGGTCCTCTTGTTATCACAAGGTTCCCAGTTACCTCTGAGTCATCAGCTTTACATCATCAACAGTTTTTCCAGATGGGGATTTTGACACTTGGAGTGATCTGGGAAGGTGGTATCGGCCAGATTAAGGTGCTTGAGGGATATACTAACGTTCAAGGTAAGTTTGCATGAAAATGGTACAAAGGAAAAACGCGTTGCCATTTCATGACCGGGTTTTAAAATGAAATTCTCTCTATTTCCAGAGTACCTCTCCTTTATCGACTATTATTCTTTGTATCACGGAGCGAAATGGTGTTCCACCTGAAATTATTGTAATTCGTAGTCCGAAACACGTGTAAAAAAATTCGCAAACTTCATGCGCATGCTAAATCTGCATTTTATTCCATCATTCTGCAGCGCACAGTGCATTACATTAACAAACTCGATGATATAAAATTTCATGTTCTGTAAAAAATATTACAAATACTTTAAAATATTACTACGCCATGTTACACAACGAAAATACGTCTTTGGTATATATTCCCACAAACACGTTTAACAATTGGAGAGTGTGAGAATTGGAACAAAGAGATGTTTATAAAAACAAGAAGCGATCACGTTCAGAAGTCGATCATCATCGATCATCGCCGCCTCTCCTCGGACACATCACACCCAAAAACAGTCATCGTGATGACCACCTCCAAACAATCATCGTCATCGGGACGAAGGAGACTCAAGGGGACAATCCTCCACAAAGTGGGCGCTCCATCATACTTGGTCTCCTGTGCTTTGGAGTCGTCGCCCTCCTCATCTATTTCAGAACGTGACAAGGACCTCATATTGAAATAATTGCGCAAAGCTAGGAAAAATGAGCAATCACGATGATTTCTGTTAGAATTGTTAGTGGGACGATTACGAGTGTTAGCAAAGTAATAGCGGTGATTGCGGCGGAGGGCTGAGCTCTCGTCCGAAGCTTCCTCCGTTACAACGGCAGCTTTCAAGTGATGTGTCACGCTCTTGTGGGATTCTGTTGGAGAGACAAGAGTGCACCGAGCGCAAATCGTCGAGTTCTCATCCCGAACCAAAGAGATTTTCCATCTGGTCAGATCTGTTGCTCCGAAACCTATCTCGACGGGGATGGAGAGAGCTGTCCAGGTATTTGTTTCCTGTAGCTGGCTAACGTTGTGGATTTTCCATGAAATTGTTTCCTCGATTGGAATAAGCTATGAAGAAGGAAACAGGGTAAATTGAGCACACTCGACTGAGATTTATTAACTCGGCGAAACAAGTGAGAACTCACTGTTGTTTTGTAATAGCGATTGGGTGTTGGAACTTGGCCCATTTTCAGATTATTTGTTTTGTTCTTCTTCTGCCGCAACTAATTAGCTTCACGATCGAGTTCAGGTGAGAGAGAGAGATGTAACAACATTCAATGTAAAGAATCTGTTGTGGTTTGCGAAAATTCAGGTTGAACACGTCTCCGTCGACCCCCTTTTCTCTTCACTCTTTAAACTCTCATTTTCCGTGATAATCGGCTCATTAGGCAAAAAGGACCTTGGAGCGAAATGGTGAATTTCTCCGGAACGTGCTCTGTGTGAAAATGAAAACAACAGCAGAAAATGGATTTCACATAAGGTTTTGTCACACTTTGGTTACGTCGGGAGTGGCTTTTGTACTTTGTTGGAGTCCCGTAAAAGATGAAAAGAAAAGTTTATGGAAGATCCGGGTTTGAGGGAAGCCACACAAGAGCAAGAACAAAAGTGAAATGCGACTGAAGCACGAACGGTGGTGAAAGATGAATGTTTAAAATCCTCTGTCTAAATGTTTAACGAGAAAAGTACATGCAGCAAATTATGCGAAAGGGTTCTGTCGTTGCCACAAACCTTTGATAACTTTTGATCCACTTTTGAAAAATGTTTGGATAATTTAATAAATATTTTTTTAAACAAAATAAAAACTGAGAAGTGTTCTGAAGAGTAAACTGGAGATGATAGAGATGAAAACTAGTGTGTTAGATGCTCAAGGTTTTGAGTTTTTGAGAGGAATGAGTCTAATTCTGTTTACTGTTCTCTGCTGCATGGGTTCAAGTTTGTGAGAGATGACAACGCAATGCTAATATGATTCAACATGACTGTGACTAATGAAGGCGTACATACTATATGCCTGTGTGTGCGCGACAAAATGGAAAAGAGACCTTGACTGCGAGAGTGAAACTAAAACGAAAATTGCTATCTTGCTTGCATTACTTTACTTGTGAACATTATTCATCATAACATACTCATTATATATTTACCTACGCAAATCACGCTCAAAAGGTAATTTGATGTCGAGAGAGTGTTGTGTTTTTTTTATCTTTTTCCATTTTCAAAGCAATATGCATAATAAAAAGGCGAGATAGTCCGCTTTTGTAAATGGCACACTCAAACTTCAGACGACGATAATCACGAAGAGTGAACTAAAGGACGAGAGAACAAGATATATGCGAATTGCCATAAATGAAACACTAGACTTTAATTCGCTCTTTGTCATGTCCTTGTTTACACCTTCGCAAGTAGAAGCATGATCAAAACAGCGTGTGTAAAGGAAGATGATGAAATTTGATTCTTTTGTCAAACAAAACGCGTTACTCATTCACATCAAATACATGCTTCCGATAGAAAAACTCAAACACACTGTGTTAGCTTTGGTGGGCGGTACGTCTTTCGTATATATTTTGATCAAGTTTACTATAAAAATGTAGTTTGTAGTGCGCAATAGATAATGTATGTACATATTATTATTTTGTTCAACTTTAAAGGCATCTTGATATGTAATCCTCTTTGTTCCGCTTCGTGTTTGCATATATGTTGTACCGCTGGATGGGTGGGATGTCAACATGAACGGCGTTGTTAATATTTTGATTTCCTGGCAAAGTGTAAGAGTTACGTAGATCAATGACAATATTATCACGGTCAGTTACGTATGCGGTATAAATTTAAAAACGCCTACCTTCCTCGTTATAACTCCTGAACCTTCGACTAAAAAAAGAGTGTAAATATCGTACAGCAATGTAACTGGTTGTGGCCATGATCCAGCTCAGGATAAGCATCAGGATAATGACACCGGGAATCTGGACAATGCCCAACATTGTCAACGTCATTTTTGTCTATTATCACAATGCCCCTTGACAGGCCACAAGTCACTCACTAGAAACAAAAATAGTCGATTTCTTCCGACTTTCTTAACGAACAAAGGATTTAAAATGAAGCTTCGCCAGTCAGATGGAGTACTGGGATTTTTGTGCTCAGAAAAGAATTGTCAACATGAAATTAATCATCAGCCAAGTAATAAATGTTAGTGAGAGTATTCATTTCAGAATTATGAGACACTCATTTTCCTTGTTTCACATCATCACATCAGCAATAAAATATCCGAGGCACTCATGGGTCGACTGTAAATTGAAATGGGCCATTGTCATTTGTACTGTTGAATGTAAAATATAATAATAATGCGAGTTGGCGACATTTTCGTTGATGAGCCATTGGGCCAATTCATTTGCGGTAATTCGTTAAGCCGTTAAGGTATTATTCGTTACTTTTGCACTATTTTAACGGAACAACGCTTAACAAACTTGAACTCAAAATTTGAATATCCAATAGCACTAATTAATAGAATGGTTAATATCTATGTTAACGAGTTGATAAATAGATTTTTATGCATACCTTGTTTCGTCACCCATTTTTCTCGATTTTTTCACTGACATTTTGTCTATTTATGGAGTTAACTAATTATAACTATAAAATTTTAACTTATACGGTTGAAGTAGAAATCTTAATTATTCTATGACTTTAGTTCAATTGAGAACCAAAATTCACTAAAAAAGACATCCTTTCCGAAATCACTTCTCGTTTTCTCATTAAATTTGTTGACATTCCATATTCCTTACATCAACATGTGATAGAACCCAACATACCTCAAAATAACATATCAAAATACATGCTTCGGTGTGCGTTAAAAATAACGGGCACACGTTAAATCATTCTTCATAAGAAATGCATTGGGCTTTAACGGAGACTTTTAACGCATTGAGTTAAAGCGTTATAATTTTAACATATAATACGTTTTAACAGAATAACACATTTAACGGAATAGTGAATGAACTGGCCCATTGTAACAGTTTTTGTTTACATAAACGAGGTACGTACACGCTATTATGTTCATGTTTGAATAGTGAATAGACAAATGAGAAATCACTCACGAAATTTCTAACATGACCTCATGCGAAACGGAATTATTTTAGTGTTTAAATTCCCTATAAACACGGTCAGCAAATTATGTGAAGGTACTTAAGTACACTTATATTGCATATATTAATTTTATTCTGGTTGTAAATGCTGTAATGAACATTAAAAACTTATAATTTATTAGAATGCGTCAATAAAACACAAGATATTAAACTTTTGGACGATGTGACGAAGAAAGTAGTGAGAAGTAAAATTTGCTTATATAGCGGCGGTGTTTCGCTCAGGCTCACCACATTTTGCCATCGCATTTAACCATATGATCTCCCATGTGCTTTTGAATCGTTCGTATCACATCTACTCGCCGAGTATAAAATTTCAGTTTTCAAGAATTCATGGGGTCCATATTGAGAATAGAGATGATAATGTGTTTAATGTTTTTATCGTTTTATTACAGCATTTAATTTTGTAACAAGAAAATTTACGTGACCTTTCTGCAAAGATGATATATCAATGACATGGTAAGTAAAATTAACCGACATACTATCAGATGTAATTGATGCTTGCCAGTTATTTCCTGGAACTCATTTGGAAAATATGAGAAAGAAAAGTCCCAAAAAGAATCGAAACACCACCACGATGTGCATTGTGCATTCTATCGTAATTAAACTATAACGGTTAGTTTGAGCGTTATGCTATCTCAAGATGAAGAGTGAAAGCCGAATTGTGAGAATAGCCTTGCTCCAGATGTGTTTGTGGGAGTTCCGAACGAAAGACATTGTCCCGTGTCTGATGGATGCATAAGAGCCTAGGTACATAATATAATAGCGTTGTGATTTGTGATATGTGCCCCTCTCGGTTGGAAGGGGGTCACTCGTCTTAAAAGCGTACCAACAAAAGGCAAGCGTCACAAGAACACAAGGAATACGAACACGAACAAAACACCAATTGTAGACAATTGTGTTGGTGGCTTTTAGAAGAGGAATCTTACTTGACCATTCTGTAGGAACGAAGACCCTAGACAAAGGCAAGGTTGTTTCTCCAAGTGTGGAGTTTGTCCCTTGTGACTCATTTCGGGCAAATGACTCGTGCAATATATATTTATATATATAGCGGAATACAATGTGTTGAGCATAAATGATAATATTTTTAAAGAAATATTTGGCTTGCTAAGATCGCAGTTTAAGAAAAGCAGTCAGTAATTTAAGACCTTAAAATATTAGTGCCATTAAAATAGAATGGAATAGTACAGTTGATGTACGACTACGAAGTTATATGCGAGTGTGGATATTTGAACGTATTCTGACAATAACATTATATTTTTGATGTTAACAGTGCAACTGGTTGTGATTTAATCGATCCACGAATTCTAAAATCAGAGATTGTCTCCACTTTGCATGGACAAGGAAAGAGGTGTGGCAGCTACAAAGAGGGTAATGTAAATATTTTATATACGTGCAGACTAAAAAACGTGTCTTTTAATTACGCTTATCAAGTATGGAATAAGCTAATAGCATACGTGATTCAAGAATGCTCTCTGCACCTTAATCTGACCATGCATGCCTTCCTTTAAATGAACTCTATTGGTACTCTTTGAACTGACGACGAGCATCAAATAACCCAGATATGATTAAATCATAAAATTTGACATCAAGTATCACTGTATCACCCACAACGGGTAAATGTCTGCAGGTGCGATTGCTTCAGCTGGAAAAGTAAAATAGGCAATTGAGACAGGTCTCTCTCTTCAGGTAAACACGAATGTGTGGATTGTAATGTTGATTCAATTGGAGCATGATTTTGATCATAATGACTTATCTCGGTGACAGTGAGGTTGATAAGAATGACATGGGCAAACGATAAGCAACATATGAACTGTTACTTCACTGGTCACTAGGCCGTTCGTTTCACTCTCGTGGATGGGAACTGTTCGTGCCACATCCAAATACATGGCTCAACTCTAGTTGACTTTTTATCGTCACAACTTGGCTTTTGTATAGGAACTTTGGACATTTTAAGCTGGGAACATGAGCAACCCTGGAGAAGCTGAACCTGGCACAAGCGACGCAGTCCGGAAGCGGAAGAAGGAGATAGAAAGTGACACGCAGCTTATTAATGGTAACCCACATCCAGGATCAGTCGATGTAGAATCTGGGATTCTAGGTTTCAGCAAGAAGAAAAAGGGTTCCAAAAGAAGGAAGGACTTTGGCCTGTGCCTCATTACGGACAATGGGGACGGACTGGGGGAGTATCGTGTTTCCGGTCCTTTCGCCATTCTCTCCGTGTTCATCATTTTGGGAGTGGGCCTTCTCCTTGTCAAGTACCTGGATGGAAAATTACCCGAAGCTTTGCAAGTTTCTGACATTGCGAAAAACCCGGACAGGTAAATGTTTGTATTTCATATTTATAAGGTGATGCATGGTGAGGAGAGTTTGCCTGGAGAGTGGCCCCTGGACAATATCACAAATTAGTAGTAATTTTGATTTGTAATTAGCTTCATTGAGGAAAGGGCCAGAAGTGATTTACTGAAGCTAACTGCTGTGGGAGTCAGGGTTGCTGGAAGCGATGCAACAGACTCTACAACGGTAAATCTTCTGCTTGAAACATTGACGAAAATTCGAGAGAACCTTCTCATTGAGGAAAACACTCTGGAATTTGAAGCACAACGCCCCACTGGAGCCTTTTTTATGGGGAGTGACGAAGGGCAGACCAGTTCTTACACGAAAGCAAGTCGCAAAATGAAACTATTGAAATACATTATTGTTGAATTGGGATGCAGAATGACTTATGCTTGCAGCAATCAAAATGCATAATAAATGTCTTGTTTCATTTTTGTTTTAAATTCAACCTTAGAACAGATAGCAAACGTGGTTGCGAAACTGGAGCCACGAGATGCTAATCTCCGCACGAGTGAATCTATTTTAGTAAATTGCCACTTTGACACGAAGCCAGGAAGTCCGGGAGCCACTGACAATATGATCAGTTGTGTGACAATGCTCGAAGTGCTGCGTGTCCTTGCCGCAGAACGACCTACCTCGAAGAGAAATGCTGTCATATTCCTATTCAATGGAGCGGAGGAGTTGGGGCTCCAAGGAGCTCATGGGTTTGTCAAGGGATACGATGCCGAGCTAGGAAATCCCAATAAGGTTCCAGAAGGGCACGAATGGGCTAAAAACTTGCGAACTTTTATGAATCTCGAAGGAGCCGGCGGCGGCGGAAGAGAAATCTTGTTCCAAACCGGGCCCGGCGACAGCTGGGTCCTTGAAGCATACGCCAAAGGGAGTCCAAATCCCTACGGAGTAGTCATCGCCGAAGAAGCCTTCCAACGCGGTCTCATTCCATCGGACACCGACTTCCGCATATTTCGCGACTTCGGCGATTTGCCTGGGCTGGACATGGCCTTCATCAAGAATGGGTGGGTCTACCACACCAAATGGGACAGAGTTAGCGAAATCCCTGCTGGGAGCATTACACACATGGGCAACAACGCGCTGGGGATCCTGAGACACTTTTCCCAACTGGATTTTACCGACATTCAAAGTTCCGAAGGGAAGGTGGTGTTCTTTGATGTGCTCGGCTTGTTCATGATTTACTATCCGCGATGGGCTGGCATTCTGATTGACTGTTTGGTGGCAGTCTTAACTCTAATCGTTATCATAGGCTCAGCTCTGTACAAGTCCGAGAAGAAGTTGAGACTCATTCCAGCTCTGATCTGGCTCCCGATTTCCGCCATCTTTGCTTGGGGAATGGGCGTTGGCGTCGGAGGTGGCCTTGTCGCCGTGTTTTTGAACGCGTGTGGCTATGCGAAACCATTCTACTCATATCCCACTTTGGCCATTGTCATTTTCGGAGTTCCTGCCGCCATGATGCAAATCATCACGCATTCTTATGCCCAGAGACAGTCTCCAGCGCAAGCATGGATGGCAGAGAAAATGGGACTGGCGATAGTGCTTTTAGTAGGCACTTTCATAACTCGAGCAGTGTACATCATTTCCATTAACCTTCTGTTCAGCGTGCTATTCTGGCACCTGATCAGATTCCTGTGCAAAGGATGGCCAAGGGTGATTACACTCTCGTACATCGTCACCGGAGAGTTCATTCCCTTCCTCATGTCAACTTATTTGCTCGTCACGCTCTCGGACGTGTTTGTCCCGATTTTGGGCAGGTCTGGAAGTGAAACTAATGCGAACCTCTTCTTTGGCTTGATTGTCTCGGCGATTGTGGTGGTCCTCATTTGGAACGGGCTTGTGTTCAT
The DNA here is from genome assembly GCA_034687055.1 of Heteromurus nitidus. Lineage (NCBI taxonomy): Eukaryota > Metazoa > Arthropoda > Collembola > Entomobryomorpha > Entomobryidae > Heteromurus > Heteromurus nitidus. The sequence goes on along the minus strand of JAQFZW010000938.1, from coordinate 9,802 downwards.
TTTCGTTCCATTTCGGAGGAGGGTCTTGTGGACGGTTTTGCTCGCATGGTTCTTCGTGGCAAACACGGTTCTCGTGTTTGGCTTCATTGGGAAGGTGCCATATCAGGAGAAAACGCCAATGAGACTCAACATTGTTGTAAGATTCCATCTTAAAATGTAGCACCGAAGATGCACTTGATTTTAATACGTTTTTATGCGTGTGTTGTTAAAATGTAATTCGGATTTGGATTAGAACGTGGACAGGACTTGGTACGAGAGGGACGGAGTGACAGAACAGGCATCCGAAGCGGGCTACTGGATCTGGCCCTACGACTCCAATACTAAACATTTTTTTGACACGTTTGAAAAATTTGCACCTGAGTTTGCCAACGTGGAGGAGTTCGAGTTGGACTACCAAAATTGCGATAGTTTGTACTGTGCTCAGCCTTTCATGTGGCCAACAACGGGATCAATCGAGTATGCAAATTGTCTAATGCAATTTTTTACAAAGGTTCAGAACTTGAGTTCAAAATTTCAAATCCGAATTATAATTATGTTTTTTAAAGAAATACTTACTGGATCCCCCACGAAGAGCCCCTTCCTTCTCCAATAAGAGATCCCGTAGGGATGACATACACAATATCTGAGCCCGATGGGGATCGTACGAGAAGGATAGATTTCACTTTTGGAGCCACCACCCAGATCGTCATTGTCCTCAGTCCAGGTCCAAAATACAAGCTTCGCCAGTGGTCTCTCATGGAATCGATTCCACAGAGTGGTCAGTTGTGGCGAGGTCGAGACACGTTCTTCATTTATCACGGAAGTGGGATGGATCCCGAAGATATGACCTTTAGTTGCGAATTTCAGCTAATTTCTGACAGCGCCACGGACCAAGATCCAGTGGTAACTGTGATGTACTCCGCTTTCTACATGCATGGAGAGAATTTGATGACTCCCGAGTTCAGGACGATGGTGGATAAGTTGCCATCGTGGACGTACACAATGCCATGGACGGCTGTGATGAAAATGTATGAAATTGGCTCGTGAAAACGAAATACTTTCGAACACAAAATCTTATACTTTTATTTATTTCGACGCGAATTCAACGTTTTTTTTTGTTTCTACAAACAAAAAATACTTTTTAACGATTCATGTATTTACAACAAAAAACAATAAAGCAGAAGGTTTCTTGTCCTACATTCACATGCATTAGACACAGTATTTATTCCGGGTGTGTGCTATTTAGTGCAAAAATGAACAATGTACTTTGCTCAAGAACAAATAACCTTCAACTTCTGGATAACAAGTTTTTACGTATTCACTCTCGCAATCAGTCTCTCAAAAAAAATTACTCCCGAACAAGTCTACGTATTTCATGTGATGTGTACAATGGTTGTATATTTAAATAATGCACCTTTCATTCCGAGTTTAAAAACTTAAGAGATATCGTCATAATGTTGATGTACGACTCGGAGAAAATTAGGTTTAAAGTTGAGAGAGAGAGGGATTATATAAGTCCAAATACGTGTAATTGTAATTCTAATCTAAACTTGATAAAAAATTCATTAGTTTTTTAAGTAATTCTATTTTATACAAGAAACAAAGGAATCCCCAACCAGCTCCTGAGAAGAAGCCAAACTTTAAGGCTGAGAAGGATTGACCTTTTAGTTCATTTCATGATCATCGGCCTGTCATCGTCGCAATTCACCTGATTCCTCACAAGAAAGTAGTATTTCCTGGAGGAAAACAGAGATTTCTTAGCTAATTAAAGTTAAATTTTACACTATAGCTGAGTTAGCTGACTGTCATAATTAAATATGTAATCTTTACTTATTTGGTGTATCTAGGTTAACTGGAATTTCTAATCATTAATGTACAAGGAACGTTTGTGTTATAGTGGCATACATTTCATTATTTTTTAAATGCGTAATTATATGTAGCCTATTTAGGAAGGTAAGTTAATGTACATGTTTAGTCGGACTAGAATATTAAAATTTATGGAAAAAGAACTACACCTACAAATTATTAACATGGGCGACATTTTTTGAACCAAGTGAATCCTTACGAATCTGGAGAAACAACCGATTTTCTTTTGCATAATATTTTTAAAGAATTAAAGAATTTCTTTGTGAAAATTTAATGTGCTCCAAATAATACCGCATTTAAAATTTAAAAAAGTATCCTGCGATTTTGCCCAAAACAGACTAGACACAATTTAAAGGAAAACCTTAGAGAAACTAGGCTTACTCGCTATTATGTACAAAATAACGGTGAGGATGAGCCCAGGGCGAGTGGCGCAGTTGTGAGATCTGTTCAACCCCACAAAAACGTACTCCTTTTGTAAATTCCCCTTGCAAGTGGGCCATACCGCCACTTATTTCCGTTTTCAACAGTGCATGGTTATCAATGAAATTGTGAAGTTTCTCTTCCCAAAATTGACCAGAAAGGTTCAAAGTTGAGTTCCGCTTCAACAATGCCTTAAATCTATTTGAGTCAAATGCGTTGTCATCATTTTTGTCCTCCATTCAATAGAAATGGAGAGACGATGTATAACCTCTTAAATGCTATATCCTTATTCTATTTCAGAGGCGACAAATAAAAAATAATACTTTAAAAAACGAGATGGCATACATTTGTGCAATTATGTACAAAATGGAAATACTTTTCTTTAAAAACTGACTGAAATCTTTGGAAGAAATGCTATGTTGGATTTAAAACTGGATTTAAAAATGGAGTTAAGTGAGGAGATGGTTGCTGTACAGAGGATGATCCCGGTCCACTGGTTGCATTCTCAAACGTCGAAAGCTGGCAGCGTGTTGACCTTGAAGATACTGGGCCGGATTTACCATTCCAAGTGCAGGATTTCCTCCACCGTCGTGACCATTAAGGGCGTACTCGTAGGTGTTTAGGGAGTATGCGGGTGGAAGCATGGTCTGATCATAGGCTGGAGAGTTGATGAAACCTTCGCAAAAATAGAAAGGAATTTTTATTTTATAAATTGTCGTATTTTACGCGCTAAGATATTTATGTTTTACTATTCTCCTTCATACTTGTAATGGAGTTCGGCCCAATTCCAGAATCGAAGGAGCTACTCTCAATGGACTTGCCCTGTTGATTATTCCTCGCGGAACTGGCAGAGCTGCTGCCATCCCCGTAACTGCTCCCACTGCTTCTCGAGCTGGGATAAATGCCGGATCCGTTGTTCAACACACCTCCAGAGTGATTCGTCAAAACCCCATTTGGAATCAGAGTGGAATTGCCCGTCGTCAGCTGACCCACGTGATGACCTCCCATCGAAGTCGGTATGATTTCATACGGTCTCGCACCCGCCCCATTACACATTGCCGACTCTGTGAGCACTGCCAGCAAATGAGGTGGGATTTTCATCGTCATCCCATTCTGATTCGAGAGAATCAACATCGATCCCGGGTTGTTGTTGTCCATTCCAAGTCCGCCCCCTCCCAAAGTGTTATGCCGGGCATACACCCGAGGATTTGTTGCAGTGCCATTATACTTTCCACCAGCCCCATTTCCACCTCCATTCCGTCCCCGCCTGTCTAAACTCCTCTGCGACTTGAATGCGCTCCCATTGCTTCCATTTCCATTTCGGGAGCCCCGCTTTCGCGTCAAGGACTGCGCTCTCGGTTTATTGCTCCCACCACGACCACTTCCGGCCGCGATAGCAGTGGCGTTATGATACCGAGCTTGGAGAGCTATCGTGGCATCACCCTCGTGACTCACGGGAACGTCAATGACGCTCAACTCATCCTCCGCGAACTCGTCCTCTGACGGCCCTCCATTCCTGTCGGAGTGGTCGGGCAGCTCCTCGTAAATCGGAGGAGGGTTGAGGAAGTAGGAAAAGTCCATTTTCGGATTTCCCATCATCCCGTCAGAAGCTAAAGGATGGTGATTTATGTCCAGCATCTAAACCGCGAGAGCAGAGAGAAAAATATATACATTGTGCGTTTATACGTTTTGTCGAATGGAATCCAGGCAAAAAATGAATGGTGAAGTCTGAAGAATGCAAGGAATTTCTTTTCATCAAGTTTGCCTTTCAACTCCCGACGAATGACGTTTCATGATGGTGATGATGATGATGATAATGATGACATTGTAATAAAAAAAGCGGCATGAGTGAAGTGAAAAGCATTTTTTCTCACCTCGATGGATGGAGGTGCGATAGGAGGACGGGGTCTGGCATGAGCTAAATCCTCGTACAAAACCCCGTTCCCATTCATCATCGACGGACCGTGGTCAAAGTCCTTTGTTTGAGTGACGCCCTTCCTCTTCTTCCTGTTATCCCACAAAATTACGTTATGTCACAATTAAGTAAGCAATTTAACGCTTGAATAAAAACGCTTTTTACAAATTTTTAAAGGGAAATGTCCAAATAACTTTACCTCAGCTTAAAATACTTCCAAACCAAGCCAGCGACGACGAGGAGGATTACGCAAGAAACTAGAATGGAGGTGACGAGCAACGTGACGGTTGGAAAGTTTCCGATTTTCTTGAATTCCGCATCTGATATCTACATACGAATAAAAAACAAACAATGAAATCTAATGGGTCAAAATTGGCTGATAGTAAATATGAGACCGATAGCCAAGTTTTTTCTCCAATCATAAATTCACATCAACATCAACAATCACGCCTGGCTCCATTTCATCATTGTAATGACATCATCATGTACACTTAAGTTGTGTGCGTAAACAAGGCGAAAGAATGATTCAGTATCCATCATCATCATCGTAATCACGTCGAAAAAGAGCAATTTTCCACAATAATTCCCTTGAATTTATCCCTTCTGTAATGACCATGTCGAAACCGAACCAATTACACTTGCTCCATGGCATAATATTCTAACCGTTTTTACACAAGATACACAAGCTCATGCGGAGAAAGAACAATAGACACACATCCGTCATGTAATTTTCATCCTTTTAGCTTTAACAACATCAAGACATCAACTCATTTTTTGAGACGAGCAAAACGAGCCAAAGTGTTGTTTTTTATATAAATCTTTTTTATTCTGCAGTCATGCATGTAATGGCTCGGTTTGCTCACAAAAATTTTCTCTACTGTCAGCAAAACGTAGATGAAGTATACTTGGTGTAATCAAGCATTCATCTTTTATACGACTTTTGCTCATCAGCTCATGCAATATGCAAAAAAAGAATATCACGAATCTGATTCATCTTTTAAAAAGATATTCATCTTCAATCTTTGCGAGAGGGATACAGACATCTGCCTTTTATAAAAATGCTTTACGATCAAGTTACAAGAAATTACATCCATTTATGTGTCTTGTCTTCCTTATCTTTCCCTACATTTTTATGGCATTTAATTTGAGAGTAGCTGCACCCGCCTTGCATTTGGTGTGTTACATCTTTTAAGAATTCGAGCTTCAAAATGTCTTCGTCGCTCTCTCTCTCTTCTTGAAGAAGTTGGATGGATGAGATGGGCCATAAAACAACAATTTTATTTGATTGGATGCAGCTTCTGCTCTACTCGACTCAAGCTTTAGGATGATGATAACATGTGCAAATGTAAGCTTGAATTTCTGTGGTTCCCCTATGAATATGAATATGTGCATCCTAATGAACGACGGGATAATATTAGAAATAGAACGACTTTGCTTCAACAAGAAATAATTTGTATAATTTGGTTCGGTCAACAACGAAAAAACACCGAGTGAGTTTCCTTTTTTTTTGCTTCAGGCAACAAAAAATCTTAAATCTAATCAGAGGAGATAGCAACGACGAACGTGATGAAGTGTTGATCTGAAGTTTATATGATTCAGTTTTAACTTACGCTGAGAATGTTCGGACAAGTCATTTCCAGCTCGCATGGAAGATTCGGCGGGATTGGGGGCGGAGGCATGTTGAACAGTGGCGGAGGACCACCACAGTCACACTCTTCATCCATCAGTACCCAAGCGGAAGAAGACATCTGCAAAAAAAATGAAGTACAACAAAACATTAGCATCCTGAGTATGAAGTCATCTCGTCTCATAGTTTTTATTACGCTTTTCAGCATTTCATGATGACGCTGACTAAACAATATTTTTTCTGCTGTTGTGAAAGTATATTCACTTGTGTTATTCAACTAAAAAAACTTAAGGTTTCCTTTCGTTATGGAATGCAAAGAGGGAATCATATTCGTCATTTTTATTGTGTGCTTCACAGCAACAGCCAGTGGCTATGTTTGCATGATGGCTGAAATATATGCGCACCATGTAGAGTAGAGAAGAAAGTGAACAATATTGCATTTTATGAATACGTTATGTACGCATGAGAGAAATTACAAGAGTTGACAACCGTGCAGAAGGACGAGCAAGCATGTTTTCCAGAGGAGCAGACATGAGATGGAGACAGGTGAGAGAGAGAGATGCTTGAATGCAGATTGTGAAAACACACTTTTAAAAACATTTTTCACCTGCGTCTCATCTCCCTATCCTTATGCAACATGACACGCACGCATACATGTGGTCGGTCACACCTACAAGAAAACTGGTAGTGTGTGTGTATGTGTTTTGTTGATTTTACAGATATCTGCAACTGCGTCATCCTCTCCTATTTTAAAAGAGCCCACCTCATGATTTCCACTGAAAATATTTTTACTTTTCAGAGGGGTCGCAATTTTCAATTTCAAGTTGGCTCTCAAACTCAGACAACAGGGATAAGTAAAGGCATGTTGTGATGAAGGAGGACAACAAGCATATGAAATGAAACAGCATGGCCACATCACATGCATCTTGCCAATTAACCCTTTATTTCCTGTTTTCTCCATAAATTACCCACAACTCGAAACTCCTCCATTCAGCTGTCCATTATCTTACAATTATAAACCTGTAATGAAGATGGAGATAGCAAGAAAATCCACTTTTAGCATTTGCACAAGAATGAAGACAATCCTTTTGCTTTGCGCTTGCGTTCAAGGAAAACAATAGCCCATTTGAACTTGAACAAATGCACACACGTATATCCTCCCTCCCTCCCTCCGTAAACAATTCCCAATAAAAAACGATGAAGATGATGGCTTATGGCAAGATGCACTTTTTTCAGCTTTTATATTCTCGTACGTGCGCCAGCGCTGCTATTCTTTCGTCAGGATCATAAATCCACCCCGCATTCATGAAGAATGGATCCGAGCCGTATAACTTGCAACGGAGCTCTCCAAGTCCGCGTTCCTTATTCCCTGACACTGACAGACGTTAACGAAGATGAATCCACAAGACGAGCAAAGGAGTAAATGTGGGCATGGATAAAGAGCTAACGTCTTTTGTTGATTCACAACATTCTCAACGTCTCATCTAAATGCAGTCGTAATGAGGGTTCGTTCGGCTCATGAAAACGACAATGTGAATGAAGACTTTTGAGTTGCAAATTAAGAATATGATGTACGAAAAATGTGCTACAAGATAATGACTGCGATAAGATGAAAGAGGAAGGAATAATGCAAACATGGTTATGTTATATAACCTTTTATCCCCAAATGCGCAGAGATTACATTGTATATTCATTAATCATTGTTGTTAAAGGAAGGGTAATAAAAGCAAGAGGATGAGAATTCATTGTGCACAAGTTTAAAACTTTTAACAGGTCTCAAATGATTCATGAATATGAGACGAGAACAAGAGATTTTTATTACAAAAATAAATAAAAAACAAGAATCTCAGAATGTTCGTACATATTTTTTTTCAAGAAGAAGTGTAATGGTGGAGAGGAAAGTGGAACTGTAAAATGGAAGCAATAAAACTGAGCCAGGAAATAAGAATTTCTTGAGGTTTCAACTTGTCCCCTTGTTGTTCCCTCAACGAGCCCAGTTCCTCCATCAATTTCTCCGTTTGACAGGGATGGAAGGAGTAAAAGGGCACTTGAAGTACTGGGTGGTCCATTTCACTAACTGTCGACCAAAGGTCTCCTGAAGATGAGCCACTCTTCACTCCGACCAACTTCCAAATCTCGTCAATGGAAAGGGGACGGCCATCATTGTGCGACATTTTGAAGTAGATGACGGGACACGAGTAGCTCAGACTGTATAACACGTCGAAGCGACAGGTGAGCAGGTTACAAGCACCGTCATCCCCATCACGTCCTCCACGTCGTAGTGTTTTCAATGAGAGAAAGAAGTCTCCAGGAGGATCCCGTTCTGGATCACCTTCAGCTCCCCAGGAGTCCTCACATTGTTGTGAGAGGGTGAGCAAGTGCTTGCAAGCTGAGACGAAGTCTGTCCAGCTCATCAACATGATCACGAACAAAACCGCTATCCTACTTAAACATTGACTAGGACACCTCTGCCCGGGTTACTCTTTCCCATGTCCACTGTTGAAAAATATAGAAAAAAAGACAAGAAACAAAGCGGCTAATCTGGAGGTAGTATTACAAAAAGAATAATTTCAGCTTGAAGGGAGGAAATGGTTATTTGCACAAAATAAATGAAGGTCTGCAAAAAAGTCAATAGATCTTTGCAAAAATTGTTATGTACAATGAGCATACATGCCGCAAAGTAAAGTGTACAAAGGGGATGTTTGCTGATTAAACAGAAAAGCTTTTGAAATGCAAGGAACTTTTTATTGGCCATAAAAAGGCATGAGGGCACAACGAAGCGATATATAACGAGAACGACTCTTGTTAGCCACATTGAAGATACGACCCCGTTAAAATCCATTTTTCATTCTGCTCGCCGCAACCAAGATGAGAAAGTTGAATGTTTAAGAGTATTTCGTGGAAGAGAGACGATCTACCAATTATGATTTTGGCAAAGAGATTTAATGGATGACGTAATGTGTCACGATCGAGGCCGTTAAAGCTAAGCTAGTTGGATCAAATCAAAGGGTTAAAATGATGATTATTAGGGAAAGAGTGGTGCTTCAAGCCAAGAAAACGTTTTCGTCACGAATCACGAACCTTTCCTCAAGTCAAAAGGATGAAATCTAGTAATGCTTTTCGAGGAAGACATACCTAAAACGAGGTTGGAGGTGTCCCGCTAATAATAAGGTATAGCGTGAGCTCTGTTATATTCATAAAATGTGAATACGCACCTTTTACAATTTTCCAAAGTAGAAACAAGGTACAAACAAGGGGAAAAGCAATTACAGTGAATCGATCGGAAATCTGATTACGCTTCTCTCCAAATTCTCTAACATTTTCCCACCTTCATTTCAGCTTGTGCTTTGAACACCTTCGCACTCAACCGTTCAGGTGAGCTGAACTCGAATAATAAGAAAAATAAGGATCCCTTTTGATTAACTGTTTACTCTAGTTCATGTCAAGACCAACAATCAACAGCAAACAATCACACTTCCAAAAATGGAACTTGATAATAAAAACAAGTGTGTGTTCGACACGACTTTTTTCGGAACTAGATTCACGATTTCTCAACAAACAAAAGGAAAACATGGCAATAAACAGGGAAGCAGCAGGACTCACGAGGATGTTAGACAATATTAAAACATCCTGGACATGGTGTGGAAAGGCGTTGGCTAGAAAAAATTCCTTGTGACTCTCCACTCGTATTGTACAAGTACAACAATGCATTTAAATTAAAAGCCCTCAATAATTCTATACTCAAATCATCAAACCATTTTCGTGTCCGCTTCGTCTTCGAACAATCAAAGCTTATGTCTTACTTCACCATAATGATTGCATGATCAAGATAATGATGTATTTTCCAAGGGAAAAAATGCCTTCATTCTCGGACAATTTTATGCTTCCTTCCAAAACATCGTTGTCGCTCCGAGTCTGACAAGGAGAGTCCCTCAAGTTGCAAGTCTAGAATCGGCCCAAAATGCATACATAGGTTCTTGAGGACGATAAAAACA
>JAQFZW010000937.1:0-37351 GCA_034687055.1 Heteromurus nitidus | reverse complement strand
CTTATATTTCTATCAGATACTTTTTATTCACTGAGAGACCATGTCTGTCTGAGAGAGAGAAGGAACGAGAGAAGAATGACAATATCTTCAATCATTTTCTTTTCTTACATTTCAATGCACATCTTGATATGGCCGACTTTTTTATTTGACAGGGGGAATCTATGACTGTTCATAAAATAATCTGTGGATCAATTCAATAATAACTCTTGGACGTTCTTTCTAAGAGAAACTGCTGATTCTCGATTGCTGATTGTGATGCAAGTGGGTTTAGAGAAAGATATTAAAAAAGAGTTGAAGCAAAGGTGATCCCAATGACGGATTTGAATTCATTAGAAAAAAATATATACGCTTCTCGAGTTCGAAGTGGCATGCATATGCACATAACAATCATATCCCTTTGTAATCAAGCATATTATTTGCTTTTTCTCGTGGGATTATAACGTAATAGCGCACACAATACTCAAAAAATGTCTACTTCGTAACGAATTAACAATACAATTTCATCCACACTTTTTGGGGGATTTTTTACGGAACAATTGGTAATAAAGACTGAAATAGGAAATTATGCCTAAGAGTCCATAAGTCAAACTCCCCCAAAAAATGTGTAAAAGTTCAAGAAAAGTTCATCGCATTCTATTCAGTGTTTTTTTAGAGAAGATGTTCTGAGATGATTCCATCTCCGTAAAATTATGTTTGCTTATAGGTTAAATCCATTGTTATTCTCCAACATACTAACTGTTCTCTCTCAGAGCATTGTTTTGTTAGCGGTGATGTGTGCTCTCTCACTGCCAACATTCGTTGCGTTATTATTCCTCCGGTGGGTTTGGTGAGGATTTTTTTTGGATTTGTATTGTATTCCAAAAGATTTTTTTGTGGCAGCTATAAATCACGTTCAAATTGGTGTAAAAATTCCTGCTTTCCTTTCTTCAATGACAGTCCCCAGCCCATCCCATTGTACTGCTGTATTTCCACTGAATATACACATGTGCTCTCCGTTCAGTTCAGCTCATGAGCACAAGAACCTTAAAGGCTTCCTATCTTGATGATGATCCCAAAAAAGTGTTTTCTATGGCATATTGTGCAATATTAATTTGTTTATGGAGCTGTGTATTATATGTCCCTATAAAAGCTCGTGTGTTTTGTGTGTACACTCCAATCCCATAGTACAAATGACAACATAACCACAAAAATAAACAAAAAAAGGGAACGACTGAGAGAGAAAAGCCACTGAAATTTGTAACTAACTGCAAAAACATCCGGCTGAACAATAATCAAACAAACGACCCAGACAAGAATATAAAAGAAATACTTTGAAATTCAAATCGAATTCAGGTGCAATAAAATATATTTTGTAGTTTATTATTATTGATTTCCAATAGCAGATTAAATTCAATTGGACAATCATAAAGTAGGTAGCTGTAATAATGGACGAAGAGATCAGGTCCTCCGACAACAATTTTTTTGAACAATTTACAATATCAAAATGTAAGTAAGACAGAAGGTGTGGCAAAGATGGTCATAATCTGTCATAATCATAGGGCATGCGGAAAAAAGTACGGCGCTGCGTGCGCAACGCATAAGAGCTGCTATATCCTCTCAGAAAATCACTTCTCCTTTAAACTGCCTCCTCACAAAACAGCCACGATAATATATATTTTTTATAACTGGTTGTACCAAGTGAGTGTGAGAGAAGAGGGAACACAAGTACAAATCTATCAACTCGTAAAAGGCTATTATTATGATGATGAAGGATCAATAGTTATATTGCTGCAGCCCAAGAAGGTACGAAACGAAGAACTTTATGTTCCCAACTGTAACGAAAGTGGTGTGTTGTTTTTACACTTTATGAACCTCTCACTTAATCGTAAACGTGTGGATATCTTATTTCGAGTCTTTTCTTCTCTCTTCCAAGATGACTCTATAACCGCCACGTTTTCTAAATATAATTGTAAGTAAGTAAAAGCTATGTATTTCTTTCATGATGAGGTGAGACACTCATATTTCATGACTTGAAGCGAAATGGGAAGTGTTTGCTTTTGAAAATAGACATATTTGCATTTTACCCTGTCATAGTTTTTTTTCTGCATTCGACTGCTGCACCTAAGTCTGCGGAGTATCAGTGTATCTGATAACGCCAGCAGCAGTGCAGTGGTGTGGTGGTGGTGTGTGTGGTGACGATGATGATGTTCGTGTTAATATTTAACTTTCATGTTTGCAGTGAGAAGTGTGCTCCTCTCTCCTCCTCGCTCTCTTTCTCTCTCTCTCGGGGTGAAGTTTACACTCTGCTAAAGAGAAACAATAGCACGAGCTCACATGTAAATAGAGTGAGCAAACGAGCTAATGTTCTGGTGCTAAGTGTCCGTTAAGTGCCAACAACTTTTTGATTGATTTACATTTCTCCTCCTTAGTATCTGTACGTTTGACTGCAGAAGAGAAAAGGTACCACCATTCCACTGACACATTTTTTGGGGGATTGCCTCTTTCTTGCCTATCACACGAAATCGACATGGGAAAAACGATGTACGCACATCACACAAATCTTAAAGGGTGAACGGGACAAAACTATGTGACCTCTGAGGAAAATTTCCATTCGACCCTGTAACAAATCTCTTGGTGAAGAGGTTAACGTGAACTAGAGCCTATTAATTCACTGACTGAGGGTATTGGGAAAATGTAAACATCTGTGTCCTGCATTGAGATCTCGGAGCACATATTTTTCTTTTGTCCTTTTGGAGAAGGAATCTTTTCTGTGAATCGCTTAAGATCAGGACAAATATATATAGAAAATGTGAAAAGAAAAAATCTTTACGGTACTCATTTTTTCAGACTTTTTGTGTTCGTCTTTTAAAAAATTGTACATGTATACTCAATATATATTAGTAGTTTGTTCATTCAATACATTTTTGGAGTACAAATAAGAAAAAATGGAAAAAGGCAATAATGCAATGATGATGATAAGTATTGGGGCTACACCTTCTCTGACATGAGGCAACCTCCTGCCTGCTGCTCTCAAGATCATTTTCCACCTTACCACACGCTACACAAAGACACATCATGTAACTCTTGAAGAGGAAGAGGTGAAAGACATTCAGCAGAAGGGGATTTATTTGGTATTCGGGTGTGGAACGGAGTTCAAGGCGGGTATGGAATGTACAGCGCAATCGCATGAAGGTTTAGAGTATTTTTTACTTTATACTCGTGAAGTGAAGTAAGGATCAAGTCGTGTCAGTTCACTATGAGATTATATTCTTGTGAACTTGAGCCTTAAATGCTTATACCCACACTCACTCACTTCAGCCAGTGCCCGTACCCTGCACACTATGTATCATAGGACTCATCACAATCGCACCCGTTCACAGTCAATTCCATCTCTCTGAATTTTTTTATGTTCGTAGGCTACATAAATATGATATGTGTATCCAACTTGGGAATTTTTATTCTTTTTTTCAAAGCCTTAAGTTGCCCCTTGAGAAAGTCTTTGAACTTTTTTACATTTTTATGTATTTCTTCGTAGAATATTATGTATCTAAAATACTAGCGTATTTAACTGTACCCTTCGTACTGAATGTGAACTTTTTTGAAAAAGCAAACAAGGAAAAAGTTCTGAGAAAAATCACCCATTTTGTGTATATATTCTGGCATTGAGAAAAGCAAAGAATTTCTCTGATCTAACTAAGTTGGTATGAATTTGTCTGACTGTGGCACTGGAACGTGCACAGTTGGCCGTTAGCCAAGACAAATCTGTTTGATTATAGTGGTTTTCGTACTTAGTTAGTGGGTACGGAGCTTGTTTGTACCTGGCCATGTTCCAGTTGAATATTCTACGACGTCTCTCATCCCTCCACACACACGTCACACACATATGATACGACATTCATGCATTTCACATAAACCAAGTGCCACGAAAGGGAGAAAGAAAAGAGGTAATCATTTCAAGTGTCAAGTACCCTCTTGATATTTTTTTCTCGTGGTAAGGTAACAACCAAAAACATTCAAGTATGTGTGTATATATTTTTACCATCTCATCAGACAAGACTCATCATTCCTCCTTGCCTATGCGAGCAGATGCACACAAAATCGTATTCAGTGTTTTTTCGTTTTCGTCGTTGTATTTTATGTGGATATGTGTTGATGATGATGCCAGCAAGCTAACAATAACTGTCGTGTAGTTACGCTAGAAATTGTAATGTACGCACCACTTACATCTTCTCCCAGTCAGTTTCAAGTGTGAAGCACGTCGATGATATGGATGATGAGGATACATTTTTTTCCGGATCAGACAATGACTTTTCAGAGATGAGACGGAGGATGGGGGAACTTGTACAGATATAATGTTGGCTTCACGAAGCAATTAGATTAGTGGTCCTAGACTGAAGGTATCTTCGAAGCACAGAGTCATTTCATTACGGAGGAGAGAGAGAGCGAGAAAAGTGAACTGCTCATCGTCTACTAAAACTAACAAATCCAAGAACGCGTCAAGTGTCAGAGCTACAAGTTTGAAACAGCACCCTTAGCACACCAAACACCACTAACACCTGGTTACACTTTATTGTTATTACATGACCACTACTACGCAAGTATTATTGCCGCATGGAAAAAGTGAGATGAAAATGAGCTTGTGGTGATTGAAACCTTTTAGATTTTGGAATGCTTTACTTTTCATTCGCTCCTCTACTCAACAAGGCTATATAATATTCTCTCTTGGGGTTTGGTTTTCCCTACCTTGATTTAACTTGTTGCCCTTTTCACCACGCTCATCTTGCTTCATTATCTCGCTCGCATTGCCCGTTTAAGACTCTCAAATGAAATTTCTTGTTCGGTAAAGTGGTAATATAAACTCGTGTGCCTGTGATTAGCTTTCTGTTTTAGTATATACGGACAAACATGCACTTGTGATATAAAGATCCAGTTTCCGATCCATACCTGAATTCATTTTACCTTGGAGCGATTAAACGTTCAAACTTTCCGAGCCGACAACCATTTAAATAAAGTGTAAATGATATTCTTGATTGAAGTAGTGGTTTTTAGCTCATCGTCTCCTTTTCGTAGAATGTTGAACAGTGAGATTTCTCCTATCACTTCTGAACAATCACTGTTGCTCCTCAAATATTGTAGATTTCTCATCTAAGCTGAATTTGATTAGAGCACCGCAATTAGAAATGGTCGAGTGTGCATGAGTCTGCACCGTGTTTGACAATCGAATAATTAATGACATTTAACACGCTGAATCATCAATGCCTCCTCATCCTTTGTCAATGTGTTGCTCGTTTTCTCTCTTCCTCGAGAATGTTTTTTCTCTCTCCTTGAAGTGAGATAACAATAATCATGCCAAGAGGAGAGAACGACGAGAAAAGGTTAAAGTTGACAAAAATAGTTTTTTTTCCTCCTATCTCACTCCGAACATTCATGCTTGGATTGACTCTGTGCATGATTGATAAACCGATGAGATAAGGAGGACATATTAAAAAGAAGCTTAAAATGAGATTTTTTTTCTCCTTTCAAAAAGATTTTTATTTTGAGCATGGTTGTAGTACGCTGGAGACACCATCACAGCCGGTGTCCGGCTGGCAATGCGTAAATCCTAAATCATGCGTTTCGGACAACAATGTAAATCCTCAGTCTTTATTCTATGCTCCTTGTTCGATGGATGGACATGAGATGAGAAAGGACATGTTTGTTTGCCTAAGAGGATTGTTGTTGGTTTGTTGTGCTCTTGAAAAAAAGGTGGGTTTTTGTGGCTTTTGTATTCAAATTGGTATGTGTTTTCCCGTGTGTTCGACGAGAGAGAGAAATGAGCATAAACTGCATGCTGCCTTTTGTGACAATTTTCCTCTCGTTGAGGATCTAGCATGTGGACAGATAAGTAAAAGAATCTGACTTTGAAGAGTTGGTATATAAATATGTCTGCCATAGAGCTTCTGGCTACTTTCCTAGTTTTGTGTGTTGGCTGTTTGAAAGGAACCAAGAAATATATGTAAAAATGATAAATATACGACGATAGAAGTTAGTGAAGCAAGAAATTCCATATAAAGCTACAGGAGGCCTAAACATGCATGAAAAAATGATGAGATGTGGATATGTCACCGAAACCTCTCGCGGTCAGTTGTATTCTAGAAAATATTTTTTTGAATGATAGTCATTCTCTCTCTGTGTGAGAAAGATGAGAGATTACGAATTTAAGGGAAAGACCACCACCGCATTTCTGAGGATTGCAAGCAGAAACGTTTATGGGGAAATTGATATCCATTGTTCGTTGGTGTATATTCTACATTTCACCCGTATGATTAGGTTATAGAATCCTCTCTCATGTGTAGTAAAATGGATTTCCAAAGTTCTGTTTTTCACTCGGCGACCATTTTTAGCAAAACTCCAAGATAAGTTGTTTTCACAGGGAATCACTTCACCGTCCATCCTCAGGACATATACTTGACATGATCACATCACAGATTCTATCAGGATTCTACGCAGTCTGCAACTAGCTAGGCTTTTTTGGCTACGATAAAGTGGCGAACTGAAGGAGTGGTTTCTCTTTTGCCTAATGAACCAAGTGTGTGCGAGCAGACCATTAGCAAAGGTATGATCATCAACACCGCTCCTCACCTTTTTACGCTTTTCTAACGATGCCGTTCTGGAATTTCTGTAATCATTTACTGCATATTTGTTCAACTCAAGAAATAACTTGACACACAGTGCTGGTTGGGGGAATCAGCAGAGCAGTTAAGTATTTTGTCGAGGGAAGAATATCTACTTAGTTTATTTCTTTGCGAACGAATACTATCTTTCAAGAACCACTTTTCACGCGGGTTTAGGTAACAATAAGCTTCCACTTCTCAGGGAATGCTAATTTTTCGTTTCGTCTAGTTATGATGAGATGATAACCGTGGCGTAGTCGCACTAGTAGCATTCTTCTCTATATTATACTCTCCTCATATGCTACAAGTTTTGTACCTGGAGGCGAAAGTGTAAATGATAACATTCAACGTACATAAAGTTCCAGGCATACTTTTACTGGAAAAAATTGTATTCTTAATGTTCATGGGAGTCCGAAGGATTGACAAGCCAGCAATACGCATTAGAAGTTTGTAGGAGTGGACTCGACTGGAACTCAGAAATTCCACAGGTTTTACTTTTTTGTGACTATCTATTTTTATGAAAATGGAAAAATTCCTTTGCTCAAAGAAAAATGTCCAAATACCATATTACATTCAGTTCGAGAAAAATGGCACTATGGCATACTATTACACATATTGCAAGTGAATATCATCATCATTATCATCATTTCAAGTGCATAAGGATGATCTGTGTGAACTGCCTGCACACTACTCACAGGTGTGCTGCCACAACGAAGGATATGTTAATTGAAGTTGAAAAATTGAATGGACTTTGTGTGTAGGCATAAGTAAAGTGATTACACTTTTCTTTCATTTCTTCCTTGCGGTCTATAATCTTAAGTATGTGAAGGTGATTGGTTGAGATCAGCTTTTCAAAATCTATTAGAAACAGGTCCATCTCCCCATGACTGCTTATATATCCATCCACCGTTTTCGTGTGGTGGAAAGTGTTTAGGAAGTTAATATGGGGCTGGCTTTATTGCCATTTTATTCCCTTAATTTTATCCATTAATCTTTGAAGGCAGCTCATCTAACGGGGTGCTGGCAGATGCCAATCTATCTGTTGAAATAAGCGAAGTTTTTGAACTGTACGCAATGCGCATAACATATAGCAGGAAAATATAGCAAGAAAAAAAACTAGTCTTTTAGTAAACAACAAAATAAAAGTTCATATTATATTCTTTGCGCACCCACAGAAGAAGAAAACTGTACCGTGCATCAGCCACCCTTTATAACCAATAAAAATCGTAAAAAAACTGATTGTGTTTTTACTGCGTAGCCCATCTCAGGAAGAAAAGGATACAGTCATTTAAAAGAAAATTTAATGTAATGTAGGCTATTGTTGGCTATTGTCATTACAGCAGCCACTTTTGTGAAAAGATATAGTGGACCGATAGGGAAATAAGTGATGATCTGGTCTTGCGCGGTCTTATATCTATGCCTCGAGAGTATTGAAATCTTGCAAACAACAAGTATCACCTATTCTGCATATCCCCAGAACAAAACATTTATTTTGTGCCATCTTCTTATTTGTATTATTGTATTTGACCACTACCCTTTGAATTGCTGTCCATTTTTTGTTGGACAATAGTTTACAACGCTGCCGGTAAAAAAGTGCATTTTACTTTCAAAAGCATAAAACCACATCTCATAGACCTGTACTACATTTTACAAGTGTTCACCTGACTCCTCCAGATAATACGAGTGTAGAAAAATTGAAGCTCTCACCTTACTAACCAAAGTTGTGTTATTCGGCGAGAGTATAAAGCTAAGCGTCAACATTTTATATGGATGACCAAACCATTGCGACTCACAGACTGAGTGGTTGTTGTTTCTTTTCGCTACGATGAATCCCTCTCTACTATATCTACATAACATGCAATAAATTTTCCCTCTGTGTGAATTACATCTTTCGAGAAGAAGAGGACGCGATTCCTATTGAACTTTTGCTTACTCTTCTCTGTCCGCTTGATCCTTTTGAAAAGTTGTCGCTTTGAGAAAATGCTCATGTACAGAGTACACACATACCTGTTCTCAAGACTCCCAGTCCCAGTCAGTCAGTTTTTTTTTCGCAGGTATTTTTTTCTATCTAGGTACACATATCCTCTCCTCTTTCGTAACACTATATCCTCCTCGTCAGATTAGTTGATTAGTATGGATGCGTGAACGTTTATAAAAGAGCAATAAGAAGCTGTGAAGAACTTGAATGGACCGGCAAACAAGGTTGTAAAATGGACAGATGAAGGAAAAAAATTCACTCCGAAGTTTTTTTTCAGTATAATACTCGGTTAAAGGTTTTGAGGTTTTTATATACAATATTGTAACGCTACTTTATCGCATATCGGTTCCGAAGATCCATAAACGGTTGGCAACAAAATAAAGTCAAAAGGAGTCAAATGAAAGACTTCAGACAGGCTATATAATACCTTCGTTTTCGTAAAACAGAGAAGGATTTTTTTCTACTCTGATTTCGAATTCAAAATGTAAACTGAGATTGTAAAAATTACAATATATTTTTTCGATGGGATAGAGACAGAGTTGCAGGTGGTGGGAAGTAATCAATGTTAGTACAAGCACATGCAGAGCGACAAGTCGCAGTGAAAGGTGACAGTTATTGTGGTATGTAGGTACCTGAAACGCAGTGGTAGTAGAGTGGTACGCTTGGCAAGAGAAAGGAATGCAATAGAGCAGTTTTCTTAAATTCTGTCTGTGAAATTCAAACCTTCATCTTCTTTTGTACTTCATGTGGCGAGTGACCATAATAAAACAAGGTAAATATGAGGATTCGGTGTCAAAACTCAAATCATTTACTGAAAACTCCGTGGGGAAGAAGTAATGTAAGAAGTTGCTCTGTCGTCTCTCTGATCACCACTGCCACTATATATTTTTCCAAAGGAAGCAAAAAGAAGGAAGCTGTAATGTGCCAATAAAGTAAAGAAGCTCGTTTGGAATTTACTTATGTATCCATAATATATTTTATATACTCTTGCTCAAAATGTATTGGTTTTTTTATTCCGTCTCGAGAGTGAACTCTCTCAGAGACCGGCTTTTTTTACTACGACTTTACTACGCCAACTGCTCCAACCTGAGCTTTGAGCTCTCTCTCTCTCTCTCGTCACACTCGACTCAGATTTGAGATCTTGTTTTTCTTCTGGTTCAATTACTCATTCATTGAATGAGAGAGACGTTTTTGCAGCTCACTCTGTCACATATATTGCTCTCTATTGTACTTTAATTCGCTATTTTACTAGCTGTATCTCAACAGTAAATTGGAACAATGAGAGAGGCTCATGATTTTTCTCTAAACTTGCAAACAACTATGTACATGCGTGCATTCGTGCATATGAATTGCAATGCAATATGTGATGCGAAGAAGCTGATTTGAATTGCAAAGAAAAGAAAAAATGTTGTTGATCTCACAGTGTGATTGCATCTTTATGAGTTGGAAGGAAGATGAATACATATATATTTTTATGCAAGTTAATACAGTTGACAATCCAGTATTTTTTCGATTCGAGAGATGCCTGGGATCCTCCTGTCGTCTCACATTTTATTCAATGTCACTTACTTACATACTTTTAGGGAGTATATAGACGTGACGGTGGTGGTTTCAGGTGGCTGAGAAAATTTTGTGCAGTCATCTGTGCTCTGCTCTCACTTCCTGTCACCTCAGATATGAGGAGCAAGTTGTGGTGTGAAGAAAAATGAACGTGTCCGTTCGTATGCATGCCTGCTCTCACAATATTTAATTATGCGTTTTTACACTTGTTTGTATGTGTGCGAATGATACGTGGAAGTATCAAATTGATTCTATTTACATTTTGGAAAAGCGAAAAAAGAAATTCTCGAATAATTTACGAGCTTCTCATGTGCTTACTAGCACGATTGTTACTAAAAGGCTTCAAATGAGGTGCAAATGGGTTTCCATTCCATTTCACGAATATCTGGGAGAAATAGCGAGTGTGCATTAAATGTAGCATGCATGCATGTCGTCGTCTCATCTTCTTGTGGCAAAAAACTTTAAGCTCACCTAACCTCTCAAACACACAATCCATATTACATGAGAGCGTCGTCGTTCGTCGTGAAAAAGAGTTCTGGAATGTTAATGAGAATTTTTTCTTTCCTCCTTCCTCGGTGTTAACAGATTATTCGCTTTGAACGCGTCCACATTTGAAACTATGAGGTTTGGGATCGGCAAGAAGCTATCATCATCACCATCATCATCCCAATCCCAACATTTGAGAAGGTGACGAATACGCTCTCTCGTCTCGAGCAGGAGCAGTAAGCAACAATGAATCCGGATCAAGAGGCAACAACATCAGTCAATGATCCTTATGATATTAGTCGACAACAAAGTCGAGGTAAAAGTCAATATGCAAAAGAGCAGCAACTGCCACCTCCAAGGAGATCAGCAGGTGAAGGAGACGGAGAGGTGCAGAAGAAGACCACAACATACATTAACATCCCGATGCCAAGTGCTTCATCGTCTTCCACGGAGATGAATTTCCCAAAAGGGAGCTATTTGCGAGAGGGACGACGGCATTCGTCAAAAGAACTTTTTACTGGTCATCAACTACCACCGGTGCCACACCATCAAGATGAATTTTATTCAAAAAATCTTGTCATTGCGTCAGCTCTCGTGGTGACATACTTGATTGAAGTTACCGTTCAGGTATGTTTATTTTATGTACAGTGGGCACGCTCACTCAACTCGCTTTTTTGCCGTTGTTTTCCTTTCTGGTGACAATTATTTTTTTCAGAGAGAGAGAGAGAGAAGCATCTCGTGCATATTTTAATGTCTTATCATGATCAAAAATGGTAGAAAAATTCACAAGAAGTTTACCACTGTCAGTGTCAGCATAATAAGAGAACATGCTTTTTGACTATCAAAAGGAAAAATCTCCCTTTTGGAAGAGAAAATATCTGCATACTTACCAGTTTTCTCATGAAAAATGTGATGTTTCAAGCTAAATTAATAGACGTACTCACGCAAAAATACAAAAGAATTTCTACGGTGCATGCCATCGATTTCTTTTATCTTTCTAAGCTTTCGATACTAATTTCTCTCAAAACTTTTTTTGCAAAAAAAGTGTATTCATTTATAAACTTGTAAAAATCTTTTCAAGTTTTACAAAGAAAAACGTTTTTTTAATCGAGATGATAGGAATATTATCTTCAAAACTTCGCATCGAGTTAAGTGTCGCTCGCTTACGGTCGTGCGCACTGGTCATGAGAAAAATACATGTTTAAGACGGTGGGATGCTCGTCCCGAAAAAATTTATAAAAGTAAATGCCTATATTCAATCTGTCACTCATCCCATCCTATCACTGTCATCCATCTTTAAGTGATTCCTTTGACCAGATTAAATAGAAACAGACAAGCTTTTCCCCCTCTCTTGCACAATTGCGAAGAGCTTGTTTTAAAGTGACTTATGTCAGAAGGCAGGCATTTTGCCAAACGTCAGAAGGTTAGCACGTAACGCAATCTGAGCATTTTACTCTCTGTCCTCCTACTTTTTTTCTCAGGAAAAATATATATGTATATGCTCAACTGCTCACCTCACGTCATAACGCTCAAGATCAATATGCAATTCTCGTCCATCCCGACGAATTTGTCGTGAGAGACACTCACCCAAACCCTCACTCAATCAGCAGGGAAAAAAGAGCGTCAAGTTGACGGTGATAGTTAGCCAGACAAGGAAAATAACGTTTTCTCCTGAAAGTGACAATCCTCAAGAAAATCTCAAGTGATCTGTAAAAAATCCTGTATTTGCATTAAGCGGGACATGATGATACGACGGCGGAATGGTGAAAAAAACACACCTGCGTGAGTATGACTGAAGGATTGTGAAATACGGCACAAACCGTGAATCTTGTTAGGGAGATTCTTGACGTTTTTTTGGTTGCAAATCTGGTTCTTGTTTTTGCGTAGAGTGAAAAGAGATAATATGATCAAATGTTTTGATAATAGTGTAGGAATGTATTTGATATGCTCACATATTATAAAGAATTTTTTTTGGAAGATTGAGACACACACACTTTTTAAGTAGTCGTGTTGCAAGTACATATCTTCTTGAATAAAAAAACATTTCCTTACTGCTTTTTACGCAACATTAAGTACAACCGATGTAAATTATGTGTAAATATATGTACATATATGTCTTTTCTTTGGAACTGTTATATAGATATTACTGATTGTTCAATGTTGTCGGTCATTCCAACAAGTTGACTCGGTCACAGACGAAACATCAAGAAGTGGCACTACCTCAACCGCGTCATGGTCCTCCTCCTGGTTCCTGGTCATAAGCTCAGTCTCGTCATCCTTCCTTGTCACATTGATCAGCATAATGTGGGTCTTTCGAGGAATGGATTTCTCTGGTAGACTCTGTGGCCGGCTTCTTTGCTATGTGATGCACTCCTTTCTTCTGGGTAATCAATCATTCACTTCACTCACTTCTTCTTCACATCTCTCTTTTTACAACAAAAAAGAATGAACCAACAACAAAATATAACCTTGTATGCATACGGGGCAAAGTAAAGTATGCATAACAAATTACGTGTAATTTGCCGTTTCCCTCTACACGTTTTTAGAGAACATTTATTTCAAATCCTTCATAATATGTAATATGACACCAGTTCAGTTGTCGAAAGTAGAGGAAAAAGTGTACAGTGGCAGAGAATATTTTTGTTAAGATGTAAGAGGAGTTTTTTCTCCCTTTTGCCTACAGCCGTTTGCATAACATTTTTCTGGTGTAAATGTTGTGTGCTCTCTGCTCACAATGCAAATTGGATTCCATTTCATTTCATTCTCCCCGAAGCTTGATCACACATTTCCCCCTTTGTAATTTTTGTAATGTATGCGCACAAATGTACCACCACAAATAATATGAGGGTATGCTCGCGGTGTCTTTTTCCTTTCATTCTGCTCACGGCAATGAAAATGTAAATACAAAAGAATTTATATTTACATTTCATAATTTATAATTTATGAGATTTAAGGTGGAACCCTTTCCGATGTAAAAATGTAAACTTGAAGAAGGCATATATGTACGCTCTTCTCATGTATTTTATTGCATAACTGAATTTATAATTTTTCAGGACTTCTGTGGCGCTACCTAAAGCTGGCATTCGCCTATGATCGAGCCGATCTTGAAGAATTCTTCAAGTTGAAAACGATTCAAACTTATATCCAATCCTTGCCACTTGTCACAATCCATTTGGCATGGCTTCTGATCACAAGACAACTGCCTCAGTATCCAGTTGACGTAAGTGACTAACATTTTTATGATGCTTCGTATGACTCTTATGAGCAAGTGACCAAACCAAAAATTCTTCACAGTTCTCTGAACAATAACAATGGTGAAAGAATTTTCCTTTGAACACACACGCAGCACAGCGTTATTGTTTCATCATGTTTCCCTTTCTGCCTCTCCTTTGATTCCTGTCCTGACTGACTTGACGCATTTTATTCCCACTATTTATTCTGTTGTGACGTGATTTATGAGCGTTTCATTGAACAAGTTCAAATGGCATGTTGTTCCCTGTTTTGATAGAGCTATCATGCGTTGTCATCCTGGTTGGTGGTCGTTGAGATGCTCACCGCTGTAACTTCTCTTCTCCTCCTTTCCTCAACTGTCTCGTCGTCCTCGTCATCATCATCCCCGTCTACCACCACCTCGAATTTGCAAGGAGGTGGATTCCATGTCACACCCTCGGGGCTAAATCAAAGAGCTTGCAAAGCAGCGCTCAGCGCCAGCGGTTTACAGATAACCGGGAATGGTGCAAAACACCACTTTAACGACTCTGGAACGGCCTCGACGCACCACGACGATAGTCATCATCCTCAACTGGGTGATAACGATGTTATTGGAGAAGGGCAAGGGATGATGCGGATAATCACAACGATAAAAAGGATGATGAGCCATTACTCCGGGAATAGTAGTGAGTCTGGCCGAGCGCTCCTCCTCATATCTCGGCTCATCTCATTAGGAATGCTTGTGTACGAGATGAATTACTGGACAGGTTTTATCACTCTTGCACACTTGACTGTCTGCCTCGTGTGGCTCACTTCATGGGCTGTAATGAGAACTGGAGGAGGAGGAGGTGATGATGCTCACGCTTCTTCTTCGTCTACAGCGACAAGTAGTGCGACAACAACGGTCAAATCCCATCATGAAAATTGTGATAGTGGCAGTACAAGTAGTAATGACAGTGGTCTCGTAACGAGTGAGGATGTTATTGTGAGCAATAATGTCACACAACAAAATGGGAAAAAGTCTCGGGTAGTGCTCAGTGTTCTTACAGACAATAGTGTGCAGATGAAATCTTCTCCCGGTGAAGGTGAACATGACAATGCGAGTCACTTGGTTTACAGTGTGAACAATGGGTACATGCCAGCAGATGAGGAAAAGTGTGATCAAAATTCACTCACCTTGTCCAATTGTATGAGTGCTGTTATCCAGCAACATCATCAACGCGTAAATGCTGCTACAACTAATCCCGGAAATTCAGCTGGCTTTCTTCGGCTGAGACAAGTGCTTATGCGTGTACTCCTCCTGACTTATGTTCTCTTTTGGGACTTGAGTTCCTCCCGTCCAGCGACTCGCTTAGCTAATAGGATTAATTTATGGGCGACTGCCCTTCCGGTACTCCTCGTAACAGTGGAGAACGTGTCCATAACCATATTTCACTGGCACAATGGAGGAAACATAGTTTTAGCTGTGACTAGTGGAACCTGTCTCATTCTCGGCTGGCTCTTGGTTGCCGCATACCAACTCAAGAGACAAAGGCATTTGCTGAGGAGAATGACACAACAACAAAAGCAACTTGTTCACAATGGCGACTACATCCCTGGCACAAGAGAAGCATCATCATCATCGTCACCATCCTCCTCATCACAAGAGAATGATGATGTTGGTTCGAGGGGGAAAAGTGCTAATAAAAAGGAGCCAGGTGAATGTTTATCTCTGTGCTGCTCCTCTTTGTCGCATCCTTTGAACATCAAGAGAAAAGGTCATCATCTTCACGACGAGCATAGCAATAATTTTTGCAATGACAAAATGTCCTTTGACCAACACGACATGAGTGCAGCAACTCCCAACAACACAGTCAAATACAATGAGTACGAGGGACAACAGGAATTGGGGAAACTAATGAATTGTCAGATGACAAACGGTCATCAGCATAACTCACACGATAGCAGAAGTAGTACTGGTCGTCCGAGGCGAAATAAAGGAGTCCCCAAGTTTCCTGATCTTGGCATCACAAGTGACCGTACCGGTGTTGTAGGAGATTGCGTACAACTGAAAGAGACTGAGGACAAGGTTGACTCGGCGATAAGCTCAAGATTATACCAGGAAGAGGTGGCTTGTGCGAAGTCAGCTAGCAATTCCAACTCTTCACCCGTGACGAATAATTACACAAACATTAAGAAAGCATTGACCAGGCGAATAAGTAACCAAAGCTGTGCGAGCACATCCAACAACAAAAGTAGTCATCATCACCGTTCAAATCAGGTAAAGCCTTATTTGACTTTCAGAGAAGAGGAAAAGAAAGAATAACACACAAAAGTTAAATGAAATAATAGAATGAAATGGAAGAGAGAGAGAGAAAAAACAATGGGTTATTCTTTTCTCTCCTCTCTTTGTGAGAGACTGAAAAATTGAATCTGTCATCGTAAGTACAAGAAAAAAATTCCCTTCAATGTTTAGTGAGTCCCAGGGCTTGAAACGAATTTACCTGTCAGAAGGAAATCCATCAAAGTGGCTTACACCAAAACTTTTGCTTCAGCTCTTTCAAGCTTCTCTCCCCGAAAATGAGATTAGCAATGGCAATATATGAGAGGAATGTGAGTTAGGTTTATGTACGTTCACACATTTTGAGTTGGGGGAAAAGGAAAACTGGAAGTTTTTGGCTGAAGATCTTTCGAGTCTGAGGATTAAGCCAATTGTGTACTTAAAGTCAGAGAGCAAGTGGAATCATATCTTTTTTTTGGTATATATTGGTTCACCACCATTCATGCACTTAAGTGAGTTCATAATCCCTACAGAGAGAATGTTACACAATGTCTAAAAGTGTAACTATTATAAACATAGTATATAGCCTTGCCACGCCAGTAGGAAGTATGCTTCACAATTTATCTCGTTTTTCAAAGAATGGAAAATGGAAGCTGAACAAGCATGCATTCAGTACTGAAAGGTATGAAAAGACAGGTAATTTGTTGCTAGTGATCCCCATTTGACTTTTCCTTCACCGCGAAAAAAAAATCCCTTTTTCTATCAGACCCAGTCGCATCTCTCAACTCAAAGTCAAATCAATCTTTGACAGGGAAACATACACTTATACCAGTTTCTCTCTGCCTCTCGTGTACTCTACTCTTTCACGGTTTTCTCCTAATGGATGTGTATTCCTTTTGGATGAAATATTTTTCGAGAATCTCAACTTCATAATGATCTCTCATCCCAGACACTTTTAATGCGTTCAAATTGAAAAAAACGGTACAAAGCATGTAAAGTGATTAGGGGAAACAAATACTGAAAAATATATACAATAGTTTCATATTACCAGTTTTCTCCTGCTGACAGGATGGCTACAAGTTATGGGATTTTAACGCGATATAAATTGCCGTGAATGGAAAGATTATGACATGGTGGTGGCACTGGTCTAACTCCGATGAAACTAAAACAAGGGAAAGTATATGTACGAGACTACGATGAGAGATGAGCGCGCACACACAGTAAAATTATTATTCAAAAATGGGAGCTAAGTACCATTGCATAAATAAAGTAGCATTATTGCTCCAAGCGAAAGCACAAAACTACTGATTATTTTACATGTAAATGCATCATCATCAGTATGGCAGAGTGGAGAAAGATTATTATACCACGAAAAAAAATTTAGTTTATGGATCGAAGGGAATGAATCAAGAAAGGAAGTTTGCTGCTGCTGCATTTGATGCTACTTTATATGGGTATAATATAGTTTCATAAGACGATGAAAACGAGAATGGAATATGCGTGTGTGTGCGATGTGCGGACGGTGTGCGCATTTTGTTGAGTAGTGGAACAAGTAATCATCGTATATTTCACAGTCACCCCTATCATTACGGCATTATCACACAGAGAGTCATTTTCAGAGATTTTTTTTCTCTCTCTCGACGAGATTGGTACTTTGCTCAGATTCATAATATAAGATGCGTAGCACACACAATAAGATTCACTTTTGTAATAATGATGATTGTGGAATTAAAGCTCGTGGTCTTTTCAGCTACTGTTTCGGTTTCCTTCTTCTCCCCTGGTTCTCATTTTCTGGATACAAGTTTGTATAACAATGTACCTCACTTCGGTTTGCTTACTCATGAAGTTTAATGCAAATGTTGAAGGAGAAGATGATGATGGAGTAAGGTAAATAATTACTTTTCTCATCAGCATCATCCAAAAAACCTACTCTCATGAGAGCTTGAGGCGGAATATTTTTTTCATACTTTGTAATTTGAGAGGATGGTGAGGAGTAGTCTCGTGTGGATGAAGAATGAATGAGTGTATGTGTGCGTGGATGTGGAATTAAGAAAGGATTTTTACTTTTGAGATAGAGGGAGAGAGAGAGAGTTTATTCAATCGACTTGATCTTGAAAATGAAATCCTCTAAAATATTCATATTTTTAAGGAGATTGGACTCCGGTTCGGTTCATTTCGTGGAAGATCAGTAGAACAAATCACGAGCAATAAATAATAATCGTGCACGCGCACGCTTGTGTTCACATTTTGGGAAGGGGAGAGAGGGAGCGAGAGAGAGAGATATGCCTACTTAGAATTCATTTTCGGATGCTCAATCCACTTTATACTCACACAACAATTTTTCTTTCTTTTTTTATATTCCAGGATCGAGACAGTGTGAAAGGGGAAGGCGGCCAAGTGGTGGGGGAAGTGATATCATCATCTCTCAAGTTGTCTTCATCTCCTTCCACGCGACTGCCCCAACCTCCAACTAATTCGAATAAATGCATGCCAATTTCCATAAAATCCCCGATAAGTTGGCTCCCCGAGACATGCTGCAACGACAGCAATGGAAGCAATGGCTCGTCCAACAGTCGCAACACGAACACGCTCCATCCCGAGTCGAGATTTTATAGCCCAGAGAGCTACATTGATTTGGACAACAATAACGAAATTGGTGGAGGAGAGAAGAATGGGAGTACTGCGAAGAGGAAAAGTGATCGAAACTCTTCTGATCAGGCAGCCTGTGATTTTTCCATAGTTTTCTTTGAAGGTCGGGGCACAAGTAGGAGCTACAAACAGAAACAGAGTCGGCCGGGGATTGTGGTCGGACGAACAGCAAGAAGTGCAAATGCAACTCCAGTCGCTTCCTCAAAGCAGCAGACTACCACCGCACTTCCGTTGGACATCAGAGCAGTAGTCCGACAACAGCAGAACCCCTTCCCACATCAGTCGCCTTCGTTTCAGCAGCAGCAGCAAACGCAGCATAACAACTACCACCAGCAACAGAAACTACTTCTCCATGATCACCGACACCAGTACAGCTACGATGATGATCCAATTGAGAGAGCGAGCAAAGGCACTCGTCGCAACCAAATTATGGGGAAAACTTATTTATCCGATGGAGGCAGTCTCACATCCCTCGACGGACTTTGTGAGATTCGAGCTTCAACCCCTGTGGAAATTAAAAAAGCATCAAGAGTGATAGTCAACTACCCTCCACCACATCACCAACTCTCCGACTCAAAGACTGTGAGCAGGTGTTTGTGCAAAGTGGATGCGAGTCCAGGAAATAATAATAGAAAAAGCCCGAGTCTCCTCATCCCAGCTACACTCGTCGTCGATGGTGAAGGCGAGCTTGGGGTAGTGGCAGTGCCAAGTGGAAATAATAACATTTACGAAAAGTTGATCGACGACTCTTATGGGATTTTAATATGCGAGGGTGAGAACACACCCCGACAAAGTGGTGGCACTAGTGGTGGTGGTGGCGGTGCAGGAGGAGCGGCACTGAAGAAAAGTTGTACAAAAAGTGGGTGCGTTGTTGGTAGCAGTCACGACGCGGAGATGGGAAGCTCATCTTGTCGGCCGAGAGCAGCAGCCGGTGTTCACATTCCCAGTCAAAAGCTTAGGATTCTTTGTGCGAAATGCTTGGAAAACCATGATCCTCTTTTAACCAACTGTGTCACTCTGGAAGAGGATCATCACCATCAGCGTGGTAATCTTAATGATAAAGATGAACTAGATCATTGCCACTACAATTCAAACAGTATTATAACCAAAGCGTATGAGCATCATCATCATCATCCCCAGCAGCAGCAGGAGTGGAAGTGTGCACCCAACCTCGTCGTCTCAGGTTCCCCATGTCCCCAAACTCCCGACTCTGACTCAACAGACTATCCGTCTGACACGGAGTTGACAACGAACAACGTTGCGGAGGACGATGGTCAGTCACTCTCTACCCACTTCTCCTCCGCCACGTACAACTGGCACCATCCCCACCACTACCAACCAACCCAACTTAGTCAATTTATTTGGGCTGCGTCAACAATGATGAATCCGCCGTCTTCCCAGAGTGGTGGCGGGGGTGCAACCACTGCTGGTGGCGCTAATAAAGAATTTACCAGTTTGGAATATGTCCGAACTTGGCTAATGGCCAGTCATCCGCGCACCTATCCCATTAATGCCATTACTAACACGCACCAACACCCACCACCTCAACCCCATCATCCCCGCGTACAAGAGAACACCATTACTGACTCAAATCCTGACGGCAAGGGCATAATAATCCCACGAACGAGTTGGAAGACGACGGTGACACCTCATCGGAATCACACTGCCACCACCACCGCCACTCATCATCATCGGCACAACAACATCAACCATCACTCTCGAAATGACAAGGGACTGTCATCCTCCGCTCGTATTTCCTTAAAGAACAAATCCGGCGATAAGACAATTTCGAAGAAAAGGAGATTCCGACAAGTGCAACTTGAGAAAAGGCAAAGGCCGATTGGTCGTGGCGCCTCACCTCCAGCAAAGGAGCTTGTCGTATGTTCTCCTTCTAATAATAATTCTGATGTTCCTGCCACCGCAGCAACAACAACGGCTACTGATGTTGCTGCGACTGTTCCTTCAACCACCACTGCTGCGAGTGCGGCTGCGGCTGCTACTTCGTCGAGTACGAGATTGCAGCCACCACCTTCGAGGAAACAACACCCTTTATTACTTTATGATATGATACCTCGACAGCCACAGCAGAAGCCGCTGACAGCAACCTCTCATAAAAAATGTCGAGACCAATTAGACTTATTCCATAAAGAACTTGAGACAGTAGTCTGATTAGATATTGCTTTTTTCATCGTTCTCTCTCTCTCGAGTGCAAAGCCGCCTTCGTTTTTTCTTTTCGTGTTTGTTTGTAGCGGAGCAGTTATGAGTGTTTTTTTAAAAGGTCCAAGTATATATATATATATATATATGCTTATATTTCCATTTGAAACTTGGCAAACAAGACTTGCTACATGTATTGATACCTGTTTTTTAACGATTAACTCTTTTCATTCTGTAGAGTCAATACGATGCGATACAGCGAGGAAGAAAAAAGAGAAAAGCTCAACTGTCTCTATATTTTATGCTATCAAATAGACTGACGTGATTGAGAGAGAGAGAGAGAGGGAGAGGAAAGGGTTGTTGGTTGTGGGCTATTTTATGATTATTTGATGTTGTGAATGACGTTTTTGTGTCAATTGTCTTGTATTATGGTTCAAACAAAAGAGGAGAGACAACGAGAAGGGAAGAAAAAAACGTGTCTCTCCGCTGTCTGTCGAATGACAATAAATAGTTGTAAAAAGATTTTTTTAAAGGAAATGTAGATTGGAGGAGTGAACGAAACAAAACCTGAGCTGAGGCTTAACCATTTTATTATTGCTTACGACGCTTTATTGATTTTGTTATATTTTGTGTACAATACACACGATTCGTGTCATATAATAGTGAATAGTGTAAAACATCATACCCTCACGAAGATATCTGCCATATAATAATGTGTGTACATAATTTTATTGTGTAACAATTGCTTACACATTTTATTAGTGCTTTTGTATAAAATATATATTTCGTAACTGGATACATCAACTGACTGCCTCATGGATTTGTAAACTGTTAATTTAACTGTACGATTTGCATATAGCATTATGTGTGTTAGCTCAGGAGAATCATTAATCTGTGAAGTGCCATTATACTTCCGAATTGTGATAAATTAATTATTTATGCGGAAAATTTATAAAAAATATAACGTTATTTAATCCTGCCTACATTTAGGTTTGAGATTTAAAAAAATAAAAGTTCTTGAAACAAGATTCGAAATTTCGTTGAATTTTTTCTGTCCTGATTTTCGACTACATCTTTCAAAGTCGTAAAAGCATTTGGACAATTATAATAATTACTCCACAGCTTTACGGAGCTGAATCGTCGAGGTTCATAAAAACAAAATCGGCTATCCCCATTTCAACTTTTGAGAGTAATAAAACCCTGTTTTCATTGAGGAAGCAATCAACTCTCAGCTCAATATCACCATTACTATCATCATCATCATCACCACCACCATTACAAATCCAACATTGAAGAATTTAAACGAGCGGATCAAAAGTCCCATTTTGAAGAGAGCGAGAGCGATAAGAAATTGAGTTCTCTGGAAAAAAGCCCTCATCTCAATCCGAAGTATTAAAAAGGACTGGTAATAATCATAAATGTCACACATTCCAGAGGGACTTTATAGTAATAAAGAGAGTGGAAATGGGAAAGATAAATATTACACGCCATGCCACATACAACTGGCTTATCGACATAGTCCACTACTTCTTGATATGCTCTCATGACACGAGATAGTTTACAGAGGAGTTTTCCCTAAAAATATTTCCCAATTCACGCGGACACATGCATCAGAAGATTGCCCAACTTCGATTAGTGGAATGGAAAAAAAAGAATTCCCAACGAATTCCTTTTAACTCATAATGTCCGATCATAAAGAAGTTGGTCAGGTGTGCCATTAATATCTCTCTTCGTAGAAAACTATAAGTATCTTCCTTTCTCCGATTCGACTTCGTTCCAAGATGAAAAAAGCCAATAATGACGACCCGCCATTTATCCGAACAAAGAAATTCCATTCGTTTTCTTCAAATCGTACTCCTTTTGCCATCATCAAATAAATTTCAGTACGAGTTCACCTCTCTCCCCCAGATATTATTACAGGCGAGAGGCGAAGAAGGAACGGGAACTGAAGATTTTTCAAAGGAGATGAAGAAGGTACGGTAACATAATACCTAATGAGGCTATTTTATTCGTCAAATCTTATTTATTATCATAGTTATGGCTGAAGGTGTACAAGAGCGGAATGAATAGAAATGTTGGACGTAAAGGAGGGTTGTGTCATACACGCACAGATTATGATTACACACGTTGGGTGAATTTTCTTCGCTGTAGCTTAGCAGGTTGAAATGAACTGTGAGTATATGAGGAAGGAGAGAGAGAAAATATCTTCAATTCAAAGGGAACTGTATGAGCATACCTGTCCATAAAAAACTTCACGTCATCTCCTCCGCAGAGCTTTTTAACAACACACCGTCGTCGTTATGTAATGCCCAATGCCACCCAAAACGCGAAAGTTTTCAAGAAGAATATGCTACATGGACTTAAGTTAGTTTCGTCTTACAGCTATTCTAAAACCGGCAATTCAAAACTCATTTACAAAAGGGAGGAAGCAAAGGCTGGCTTGTACGCTCACAATGGACAGAAAGGAGACCTTCTCCAGCTCGTTTGTCCATTTTCATCCAACTCCAGTCCAGTCCAGAGAGCTCTTTCATCCTTTCAAATCCACCTTCCGTGTCATATTTATACATTTTCAGAATCGGATTTCGAAAAGGAACATGTAACTTATGAAAAATAGAAAATCGTGTGTACCTGCTTGCCCAGCTATCAGCTAATAACACCATGAACGAAGCAGCATACACACAACACACATCACTCAACAAAAATGTGTACCGAGACCCTTTGACCCCTTCCTAAACAATTCGTATTCCATTCCAACTTGCCCACTCTTTTCAAAGAGTCTTTCTTCAGAGAAGAAAGAAGATGACGATGGTGAAGGTGATCATAATCATTTCCATTTCTTTCATTTCGAATATCTTGAAGATGAGAAAAAAGGACTCTGAAAAAGTATTCTCTCCAAAGTCCAAGGCAAGGAGGCCTGTTTCGAACGGAACAATAAAAAAATATGCTTACACAAATAGGTCCAAGGGTACACTTGGCATTTGAACATTTCAAAATGACTAAAGAAGAAGAAGAAAGATTCAAGCAGATGGTGCAATCCGAGTGACAGTTTTCCTCAGACGTGATGGTGATCCCCAACTGTGCCATCAATGCAATGCAATGGAATGAAAATGCATTCTATAATATTTTCCATCATCATCATCATCACTATCCTTCGTCTTCTATACACCATTTTATTCAAGTTACTACATGCCTACGTACATGGATTCTAGTGTCGCAGCTAACAATGAGCCATTATTACAGTGGACCGTCCGTGGACGCAGAGCTCGAGTGTGGTGCAGCCGTCGTCGTTAAAAGAATTCACTTTTTTTTGTAAGATGATCAGAAGGAAGCATCTCTGCATCCGGCTGTGTGCTCCATGCAAAGTATGAAGAACAATTCATTTATCGGACGACGGATGTCTACGCGAATGCTGTGTGTAATGTGCTCGATCATAACAACGACAGCAGTCATTGTGTCCGTCATTTGTTATGTTATCCAACCTTTTATTTTCTTCATCCCGAAGATATTCATGAAGATGACCGAAGGATGTTTCAAATGAATATTAAATGTATGTATGCAAGGTTCTTGGACTTAATATTATCTTTCCAGATCACTGCAGGAATTAAGTAGCTCCTCTCATTTTAAAATTGTTTTCTCAACGAAGACCGCGCAACTCTGCGAAATGTCAAGTTGGATAATCCAATTTCTTGAAATTGGTAATCCGCAGACCGGCTCTTGTCCACTTGGATGATCAAATGGAAATCCTTTTTTCCTGTGGAGAAAACGAGAATTTGATGACTTGTTCGAAGCACTTAAAACATACATTAATCTGCATGAGTTGATTGTCATTCAAATGCACACAGGATTCGGGGAGTTGTCAGAGAAAAATGATGTATTAAATAGGGAGACAATGTGTTGGATTTTTTTTCTTTTAAAGGATTTGAGTTTGAGAGATTCTTGTAGGGATGAAAAATGACTAATGTTTAATGCATCATCGTGGATTTCTATTGAAGTGGAGTGATTTTCTGTAACGATGAGGTTGAATAATGCCAATAATGGTCCCGTGATATATAAACAAGTGTTAACGATGAGACAAGGATTTATAAATCCTCATTCGGTTTGCTTGTCAAATATGTCAATTTTGCGAGTAGTAATATTTTTGTAAATGGAAAATATTCTTTCTTGAGCACAAATGGAATACCGGTTGGAAAATATAAAATGATGAGTAAGTTTGCGGACAATAACAAAATTATAAAATTGGAGTTGTAACATCATGTTCCACC
Source organism: Heteromurus nitidus (assembly GCA_034687055.1). Taxonomy (NCBI): domain Eukaryota; kingdom Metazoa; phylum Arthropoda; class Collembola; order Entomobryomorpha; family Entomobryidae; genus Heteromurus; species Heteromurus nitidus. The sequence goes on along the minus strand of JAQFZW010000937.1, from coordinate 12,157 downwards.
AGGTAGCAATAATCCGTGTAGCAAAAGACGTAAATGTTAGCTATTGGGAATTTGTGGGTTCTCACTTTCGTACCTGTATTACCTGCCCTCTAGTTCCATTGCTTCACTTTATTTCTGACGAAAGAATCGCCTAATTGCCTCGGGCTCTGCAAATGCCTTCTGGTTTTGAAGTGAGCTTTGTTGGGTAGCGAGAGGTGGATACGTGGCATGGGCTGGGTTCATGAAACATTGAATATATACCATCCTGGAGATAAGTCAAACATAGATTTTCTTTGTAAAACAGATTATGGAGTATACATTTCCCCAATATGATGATAAAATATTATGCCATTTGGTTAATGGCATACATATATAAGAACTAAGAACATTCTTGGGAACTCAAATTCATAACATTCATCCGCTTCATACTTCTCGTATTCTACGTGGTTATGTATGAGTAAATATTCCGGAACTCATTCGCTTATGACATGAGTAATCATGTTGGATAAAATTGCTGGCGAACTACAATTATTTTAAAAACTTGGCTAGGAAATGGATGCCAAAATGGGATTATTATGCACCCTCATCACTGACTTTTATGGGTTTTCATCAAACTTATCGGAACGCTGGAGACACACACATTCATCATAAATATACATAGGCTGCTCTCTGCACCAAATAAAATTATTGTTGGCTGATATTTTATAAGTTTACAACGTAAAACTAAAGTAGGCATACACGCGTATATGACGTTTGAGCGAGACTGGAAATAAAAGTCGGAATATGCTCACATAGGCTCTTACTTACATTAATTATTTTATTTAATGCATGCTATTTTGACTTGCCGTCTTTGCTGAATGATATCAAATCAATAAGGAGCTTTAGGAAACATTATGGAATTTATTGAGGAACGCCAAAGCAACTACTCACAAAGATTTGGGAATATAGCCATTTCACTGGACACCTACCAGAAACCGACGCAGATGAGACGAAGTTTGCAAATTGCAACGAATCACAATCCAAAAATTCATTTCTTGATGTACGGTGCGAGAGAAAAGAATTTTCATCGGTACGCCATCAACAATGCGGGCGCATTGGCATTTTGACTTCAGTTGACACTATGTCGGCCCCATCACCCCCAACTTCCCGTGACGATATTCCCGCTAGGTCTACAAAAAAAGGTGACCAGACCAAAAACAAGAAAGCAAAGCCTCCAGATTTTATTGACCCATTTAGCTCACCGAAATTATTTCCGGGATGTCACAAGTCATGCAGATTCAGTGTATTGTTAGGAATTTGTGTTGCACTTCGTTTCGCAGTACGTTTCACTACTTCAGCATTTTAATAATTTTGCACATTTTCTAACATCAAATTTATAAAAAATCATGTTCCTTCTTTTAAATAGGTTTTAGCTGTACTATGTTGCCCTTGGTCCGTGGCTACTTTCGAAATTCTATTTTCTTCTGACGCTGATCCTGGCGTTGAAAATACAAGAAAATACAATTTAGATAGCTTATTCTCTCCAGGTAATATTCCCATGTTCTTGAATATTTATACGCTCCTGGAAATTTTTCAAACACTCAACTTTCGATTTCAACAGGAATTATTATGTCTTCATTTCATAGAGGGAGGAGATAAAGTTGACCTTTTCCGTCTAGTTGCTTCCTGCTTGTATCTAATTGATTTATTTATCTGTTTCCTTGCTTCTTGTTTGGAATACTGTACTGGGAATGTAAGCAAAATACGCAACTATACGTCTAGCAAACGGAAGATAACCACAAGATGATGCGAAATTTGTTTTGATCACATTTCAAATTTTATTCTATCGCAGATAAAGACAATTCTGATATTGTGCTTGTCCTGGTTAGTGTTCACCCTCGTCAATTTAGCTGTTGCCATATGGGGAGCAGCTCGATTTTATCTCAAGCACGAGGAATTCATCACAATTTTCGACGTGGATTTAGTTCTTCAACCAATTATTGTGTTAGCTCTGCTCATGAATATCTTATGGCTGAAAAGCTTACATCGGCAAGGTTTCATCGTTTTCCCGAGACCTTTGAAAAATGAAGCCAAATTCAAGTATGCAGCTCGTTTGGGCAAAGAGAAGAATATGAAAGTCCTCCAACGGGATCCTAATTACAGGGAAATCTTTGGACTTGACGAAGGCACAGAAATAGAATCAGATCCAGAGGATCTTGAAGATCCTGATGATGTTGAGAACGCAAATTTCGAACAACCTTCTTCTGCGTCTACTACAGCTTCACGGAAATCCTTTACCCCAAGCAGACAAGTTGAGCCTTATGATCAACAACAAGACCCTTTTTATAATGTATTTTATCCACCCCAGGATTCAACTAATCCTTCAGCAACTCAGTCGAAAGATGTGCAAACTCAAGTGAGGGTAAAACATTCCAAAGTTAACCAAGCAGGCACAACTACAGAAGATTCTGCCCTCGATAGTTCTTCAAGTGATAGTGAGACTGGCGACAATAAAACTAAGAAAGCTGCTGATGGTGGTGGTAAAGGTGATGGACAAACAATACACATTCATGTGCATTCACATAAATCGAAAAAGAAGAAGAAGAAGAAAACTAAGAAAAAGAACAAGAAAAAGAAGAGCAAGAAAAAGAAGAAGAAAAAGCATAAACATAAGCATTCGTCATAGTAGAAGCCATTAACATGTTTCGACGTTGTTCAATTGTTTTTAAAATTTGACAATAAATTAATATTTAAGTAGATTGCACGTACCGTCGTATGTATCGTTCATTGAGTCTTTACGAAAAGGTTTAGTAAGATGGAATTTTATCTTTAATTTTTTATAGAATTAAGGAGTTTTGTTTCGGGTATTTTTGTCCGTACAAAACGCATACTTTCCGTTAATTTCTCAGAATATCTCCCTTTTCCCATTCTACGTCGTGTCATGAGCCAAGCCACATCACATAGCCACAGACGAAAAAAAGATGAGTAAGTGGGAAGAGCGAGCGGATACATTTTCCCCCTGTATCTTCCATTCAATTCAAACACTTCCTTTTTCCACTTGCTCTTGTAACTTTCACCCTTCCTCCTTCCCTATCCAATCCTATTACTTCCACCCTTGTGCATGAATAATCGTTTCATGTTTACTTTTCACGCTTTTTCCCTTCTCTCTCTCTCTCCGCTTTCCATCCGTCGGCTAGAACATTTCCTATCGTTTCACTTTACCCTAATAGGACCCTCATCATGAGCCTGATCGTATATATCTCTTACATCATTTTCCGTCAGTGGGAACAGTGCGAAACAGCCCCAGAGGAAGCATTTCCCTTGTTTAGTAAGTCAAATAATCATAATGAAATTATATGTGCATCTTTTATTTGAATAATATAAATCTCCTAAAACATGTTCACACAAACACATTTCCAAATGCAAAACTTTCACAAAGATTCAGCCGAGCAACACACCACAATAAAAAAAAACAGGTCACTCCGCGCTTTACATAGTTTTTTTATGACGCACATTTCAAAATATCGCTACGCTAGCCGCACTGCATTTAATGATATAACAATAAAAAACGAGGGAGCAAAAAGGAAACAGCGGAAAGAATTATCTCTCTCTTTTTTGTGAAAGAGCTCCCTCGTCTACAATAGCAATAATTATGCTAACATGACTCTGACAAGGTTCATTACGATCTACACCATTACTGCTTTTGTTTTACGATCTATCTTACTTCCGTGCACAGAGATTGGAGCGGACCATGATGGAAAGTGGAAAGGAAAGGCACATTTCAAGCATTCACTTCGGTTCTAGCCTTATCTTAATTCATTTTTGAAATGATGACCAAGAAAGTGCATCCCATTTATTACAGCTTATCCTAGAAACGTCAAGAGATGAGGAAATAAATATGAAAAGTGTGGAGAGAGCCTGGAATTGGAGTGGAAGAGGAGACAGAGAAAAGTCAGAGGAAAAAAGACAATTTCATTTTCAGAATGGAACCAATCCCATTCTAAAGGACATGTTTACAGCTTAAAATCACAAATCATTTTGAATGACTTCATCCAAAAGTCTTCCCTTTCTCGCAGTGGTTATATATAAGTTTTTGGAAGGAGCAAAAAAAAGTAACATGCTTCACTGATGCAGCCCCATAAACATGACTCAAAAAAATAGAGAAAACTCAGCAAACGGGAAGTAGAGATGAGAGAGAGAGAGAGAGCGGAAGCGAGAAGAAAAGTATATCAGGATGAAATAAATGGCGATTTGCCACAGTTAGTTTCACTTCAGGTTCAAAAGTCCACGACGACGGGCTGACGAGGGAGGGAGGAGGTATGCATTTGGGTGTAGCCGTATAGCCACACACACGTCATGTTCTCTCGTCGTTTTGTCGTGATGATGCGTAGCAAATCTGAAATAATCTATCCTTCCTCGCGTATGCAAACCAGGAAAAAGTTATGCTCGTGTGCTATCGTTTATATAAATAAATACGAAAGGGAAAGCAAAGAACTTGTAAAATGTACGTAATCAATGGGAATCACGACATTGCTATTTTATTAGCCAAAGAGTCAGCCAAGTGGAGCAAGTAAGTGTGCATTGCTGTATGCCTGAAGGAAGACTTGTTGAAGTAAAATATTTATTAGATGCGAGTATTAGAGGTTTTCCCATGTCGATTCGAATGTTCTTGATACAGACATTGTCGTGTCGTGATGGGACAAATCTAATCGATTTCCTTCGCAAGAATGACACTCCCGTTGGGAACAAATGAATGAAATGTAAAAAGGATATGGTGAGGAGGGAAACCGGGGAAAGGGAAGGAAGGAAAATGTAATGATTATTTTTTTCTTCGCTTTTCCTCTGCAAACCAACGAGGACAAGCGTGACTTGGACGTTGACTCTTTCCCAGCCTTTTCGGTTTTCTTCGATGCGACGTGTGTGCTTTTTCGTGTGTGGCAGAAATGGAGAGAATGGTGGAAAGCACGGAGGAAGTCCACCTTGGGGGATGGATACATATCGTATATCATATCAAATTACATGCTTGTTGATAGATCGTTTGATATATTATATGTGCGTGTGTGTGCGAGTTGCAAACACCATCTCATTTCATGTTAGATGACGCAGTGACAAATTGACTTGGTTTGTAATCGTGTTAAAAGTGATATTTCGCTTTTCGACAGCTTCAGGTTAAATCCGTGCTTTTACTCAAATGAACATGAAAGCTTACTCGTAAAAAAGTTTTCTGAAAGAATTGTCGTGATATTTTCAAAAGCGACGAATATGCAATCTTTTTAAACCCAATTCAAAACTCATTCTCAAATATTCTCAAAATTGATATTTCTCTCGCGATTGAATCAAAAAATGTGGGCGAACTAAGGGCGAACTAAAATGATGTTTTGTGAACAACTAAAATAAATGAGATAACTAAACGTTAAATACATCACGGGTGCAAGAAATTATCAAACAAAAAAAGATTTTTTTCTGGGTAATAATGATTTGATCTTCCTTTTTCGACGAGGAAGTATGATTAAATTGTCCCCAATTGCCGCCGTTTTAATAACCTTCAAATTCAAATAACTTTAATATATGACGTGAGTCATATTTTTTTGAAATTATGCATACGTTTAGCGATGTTTTGTTTTTAACAAAAAGAAAGTGCTCACATAATATAGGAGTAGGTGTTTGGGGTTGATGAACATAACGTGTATATATTAGGAAATGTATTGAATTAAATGATAAACAACGACTTAATTGGATTTCAATCGAATGTGTGACTGACATCACCGGAAACAATGAAATTACATTTTTAAAATTAATTATGCATTACGTAGCACAACTAAGTAGTTCAGTCTTGGAAAAAACATGCCAGATTAGAATCAAGCCAGATTTACAATTTGATTTTATTGAAAGTATGGACAGTATGGTATCATGAGAAAATGTACACACTATTTCTCGTACTTACATATTACTGTTGAGAATGATATTTCCTTGCTAATTTTACAAACGTTTCGTTGATTCTTAATAATTCGAAATTAAAAACTTTTCTGCGATCCAAACAATTATATGTGAAGCCTACAACGTTAGCTCTACTTATTGAAATTTATACTATTCTGTTGTGACGATGGTTGAGATGAGTAAGTAATTCCAAGCGGTGATCTGACTTTATCCCCTCCCGAAATATTTCCACCAGCAGTGGAAGGAGATACCAATGGAGAAAGTGGAAGCGGAGCAGAAGAACCAGTGGAAGGGGGCAATCTGGGAAATGGTGTTGGTGGGCCTCCCCCACCTTGAGAACCTTGCCCATTGGAACCACCCCCGTTTCCTCCCGAATTCCCACCAAGGGCTCCAGGACCCAGAGGATTTTGAGCTTCAAATGCAGCCAAAATTTGCGAAGAGGGCACAGGTATTCCAGCAGTCTGATTCATATACGAAATAACTCGTCTCAGTTCTTCCAGAGCGTTTGCCTGCATCAAAATGTAATTCTTGGCAAGGAGCAGGGTGGCAATTTTCGACAGCTTTCTCACGGAAGGTGAGTGTGCATACGGGATCACACTTCGCAAGTCATCCAGTGCGTCATTCAAATCATGCATTCTCCTCCGCTCTCGTGCGTTTATGCTAAGTCTCACGTGCTTCCCCTGACGATTCTTTTTTCCCTTGCCACCACCCCCGCCACCTGGAGCATCCTGAGATTTCTTTCCACCTCCTGTCTTTCCCCCTGAAGAACCTCCAACAAGTTCCGAAGGTCGATTATTCTCATCAGCCTCTGACTTTCCTCCGAGTGGACTTCCAAGAAATCTGTCATGACGAGAAATGTAGCTTTCACTGTCACTCCCACTCATTGACGAACCCCTCTCCCTTCCCACATCCAGTTCACCTTTTGAGTCTTCACAGTCTGATAAAGTGCCACTGTCCGAATGTAGTTCTGCCTTGGCTAAAGATGCCTTACTTAAATGCGGTGGATAGTTTAAACCTAAACGGTCTCCTGGCCGAGATGGGCCATCGGAATCTATGAGAATTCCTGCACTTAATTGCTGACTCATTTGTTGATGAGCGCTTAGTGCTAGTTTTGCGTTTGCAGCAGCGGAAGACATGCTTGCTGCTGTAATGTAAGGATGAAATCTTCCCTGAGGTTGTTGACCACCACTCCCTCCAATTAATGTCAGGGATGAGGGATGGGGGTGATGGGCCATGATTGAACTAAGATTTGCATACATCGCTGCAGCCGACACTTGTTGTTGTTGACTCTTTGACGAGTGACCACTGGGAGGGATCACTGAAGCAGGGGGAACTGAAACACCGCCACCACCTCCTCCTCCTCCACCACCACCAGCAGCAGCTTGTCTAAATGATGAATTTCCTCCCACAACTGCTGGAAACTCACGAAAGTGCCTGCTCTGATCTAAAAAGTCTTCCGAAGACTGAACACTTTGTTTGATATCAGCAGGATGAGTTGGATGTGAGCCAGGCAGTTGCTGCTGATTGATGAGATCACTAATTGTCATTAAAGAGGACTGGGAGTAAGGTGCTAACGTGAATGTTTCCATTTTCCCCAAATACTTTCTCTTCCTCAAACAACCACTCTCAAAATGGAAGTGGAGCAAAAGCTCAAAAACTTTTCCTTCGGATTCAGGGGAAACTTGAGCCTTGTGCAAACAAAGCCTTCACTCCTCTCCACCAGACAGTCGAACAAAAACTCTCAAATCACACAACAGTGACAATCCGTATTCTCCACGATGAGAGAAGGTATAGCATTAATGATGACAAAAGCAATCGCTGTGAGTATATATTGCAGTAAAAAAAAGGGAATGATCAAAGTAAGTGGCAAGCTATACGCGTGCCGTTGATACGCGATGAGATTTTGAGTTTGAGAGAAAAATGTTTAGTTCATAATCCCTTTCTATCATCCTCTTCCCTCACACTGCGTATATAAATGTGATTGCACACACAATGCATACCAAAAAGTCAACACTTTTTTCCTCCCGTTAGCTAGTCAGCAGCAGCTCTCCATGTGGCGCAGCAGCCAAGAGCGTGTGTAGTAGCTCTCTGAGTTTTTACCCCAACCCAAGGAAATCCGTATTATTCTGGGACGGGTTCGGCAACCACAACCCACCAATTACAGTAAAGATCTGTGCAGAGACGAGGAGTGTACCGGGGAGAAGGCTTGGAACACTTGGCTCACACAGGCTCAGCGGTATATGTACTTATGCCTATTATTATAACATCATCCACCCCGGATCGTTTAACTTGCAAGTATCAACAAGGTTGAGGAGGGCATCCGCACACTAACAACGCCGCAGTCGAGTGTGACTATGTCTCTCTCTCTCTCTCTCTCTCTCTCTCTCTCTCTCCCTGATTGTGTTATATGAAGTGTGCAAAGCCAAGTATGTACTTAAGCCACCACCACCACAGGCCCAAGAAAAAAAACTTATACACACGAAATCACTGTCTGGAAAAGGAAGACGACAAGTCTTTTTACAAGTTTATTCACTTTTATCCTGATGAAACCACGGCCCTCTTTATTTATCCTTGGATGAATGTATATCTTGGAGGGTCATGCAAGAGGGTCGGTTTACTAAAGCGTGAAGATTCTTCCGAAAGATTTTCGGCTCACGAGCTTAACTACTCTCAGCTTTTCCCTTTTGTAACAAAATGCTTGGCTTCCTTGCTTCTGCTCAAATGAAATGAGTTGACTTTAAGTACGCCCTTTCCCTTTCTTTTCTCGTTTCACTCACATTTGCACTGCGAGGAGAAGATATATAAAGCTAGTTGAAGAGGCTCTTTCAGACGTCATCCAATAATAGGCTTGTCTCGTTGTGCGGGTGTCGGTCGACAACTCTAATTCAATCTTGGGCCGCGTTTTACGGCTTATTCCCTTACCACAACAGTCTAATTAGCGAGATTAGGAGGATGTTATCGCGGCTTTCTCTCTCTCTCCCTTCTTTCTTCGTGGCCTTTTTCGTGGTTTGGATGGAGAAACAGCGGTCTCTTTATTTTATGTGGAATGCGTGACAAAAACTTGCCTCTCACAAAATTGCATGCTCTTTTAAGCAGCCAGTAATACGGTAGAAAAGTCACACAAAAAATTCCTCTCAATTTAATTTTCTCTTGGCTGCTGCATATACTCGGTAAAATGATTTCCTAACTTGTGTGTTTTCTCTGTCGTGTTGTTGCGTTGTTAACTTTCAATCTACGGAACTTTGCCACAAAATTAGAAGAAACAAATATATTGAATGTCGTCGAATAAAACTTTGGATAATGAACTTCTTTCAAACCTGAAAATGGACTGGATATTATCCGAACAAGTGCATCCGCTTTTTATACCCAATATCATGTAACAGCGATCTTAATATATTAGTACGGAGTTGACATTCCCTTTTAGTTTTTAAAAGCAGCTGATGGAACCCAGAATCTCCCTTAACTGTACAACACAAAAGGGTCAATTTAAAGCCCGACCGTCTGTACAGAAATAGTTAATCAAAATAGGCTGCTTTTCGTATCCAGCTCTGTAGTTATAATAGCTCACGTCATATTGCACAATTGGAGGAACACTCAAGAAGATATTGTGTTCCTTTGAAACATATGAGTACTGCGCATGGAATGAACTTTATATCCTCTGGTAAAATAGAGAATTAAGAATCCATATGTCATCCTAAGATGAATACACACACACATGTTGTTTTGTAAGTTTCATACACGAGCTGTTGTTATTGGGTTTCCAGAAATGAAAACACATGGCCCTGGTGTACAAGTGCAATGGGATTTTTATAGTGGAATAAAAAACGTCGGGGAAAATGACCGTATGGCACTTGCCAGATTTGTTTGGATGGTTAGTGAATTCGACCAAATGGTTCAAGGGACTCATCTAAATCCAATGAAAAGCTCACCAGACGGTAATAAATACACAAGTGTAAAAAGCCTTTCATCCCGTTCTCCCATTTTTATGTATTCAGGCTTTGATTCAGTTTTGCTAAAATGTGAAGGAGCTCTGCAACCCGTGAAGTTGGAACAGGTCTTTAGGGACCCTTCTCCTTTGATTATGATGATGACCAAGTTGGGTTAGGATTGCATACAGACAAAAACCGAGGCAGATCAAAAATGCCATATGGCTCAAACTCGTACTTCATCAGGTTATACACTTTAGGATGGAAAAGGGGACCCGAAAAATGCAACATTTAACTGAGTGAGCATTGTTGTGAGAGGAGCCCTTGCTTTAGCATAGAGCAATAGTATGCACACAGATGCAATAATGGTGTTGGAAAAGCAGTTGGCTCTGTCATCGGGAAAACAGCAAGTGGTTATTTTTGTCGGCTTTTGTACATCTGCTCGCTGGATGAAACAAGGCTGAAATAGTAGAAAAGACTGATTAGTTGTAATTACATCTACGAGAGCAGTATGCAATATGCAATACAAACTGATTCATTTCACATAATATTGTATAGTGTTGCCCTGTAAAGAAAGCGATTGATATCTGGAATGATTTTTTCCAGCATTTTAGCAGTGATTGAATTAGCCTTAGGGGTAAGTTGTATGAGCAAGTAATCCGAGTATGCCGAGTCACTCTGCACTTTATGTTAATGAAAATACGACGTGTTGTATTTTTCACTGTGGATTTATATGCATTTCATTTATTACCAGTTCGAAATTGGAACAACGATACAGACCAAAAATGATTGAAAAAGTGTTTAGGGATATCTCTTGAAACACAACTTCAAAAAAATTCCACCATCAAACTGTATTTTGTACAATCTGAAATAAAAATACGAAATGTTTTATGCAATTGTTTCACATTCAGAAAGTAATAGCTTATTGGATACCTTAGCAGAGTGTTCAATGCGGACAGAGACAATTCATGTGGGTGGATCATAGCACTCTTGAAGACTTCAGATCCAGGCCGAACTAATCCTGCACCCTATTTAGTAACCCTCAGCTCCAACAGTTTACCGCACACGACATGTGTTATGAATACTGCACGCAGTTGCAGTACAGAAAGCAAATTCATGGTTAGAGCTTTTCATTTCCGTGCAGTAAACTAGAGATTTGTGCTTTCCATCTTTACGCTCCTGTGCGGAAGTTGTCGGAAACAAAGTAGGGATCTAGTTGGGCTCCGCGTTACAAGATGATGTAGAAGTGTTATTTTTGGAGGTACATGTTACACAGCAGCATTGAACCCCAAGCTGTAAATTTACAATACAAGCAAAGGTTAACTTTTCGAAACACTGTCATATGGCATATGTATTTCAATATTTAATAACGGTTTCTCCATCCTGACCATGTTTTCAAAATACCTGTTCGAAATAGTTATCATTTGCTGACTTTTATTTCTTTTAGTGACGTTTAACCATGATATTGGTCTAGTTGCGCCACAAGTAAAAAAATAATGCTCACACATTATTACCCTACGTAGTTTGTGTATAATAGTAAAAGCAACTAGTTTATGGATATAAGTACTCTCTAATGATAATCACAGAAATAATTAGAAGTTAGTTATGTGTGACTCTTTTACTCATACAAATCTACTCAAAACCAAGTCTTTTGTGGACAGAATCCTATGATGATGTATACTGTTTTAGCCTACAGTCAACTTTATTTATTTTTCATGCCATTAAGTTATGACCTCGAAAGAATTTAAAAGAATACAACCCTCATTTTGTTTTATTCGTAACTGCCATTCATTTCTGCAAGCTCTGGTAATAGTAATTACAAAGTCATTGTTAGAAACATTCATGAACATGAATGACAACCAAGTTCATGCAGTTTGTTTATGCTTTTTTCTCCCTCTAACCCACGGACAGATCGATGAAATTCGGTCGCGCGGTCTCGGTTTCCGAAATATACCAACCCTAACAAACACACTCCTCTCCCAAATAAACTCCGTTTCTTCTCAAGCGATGTCGCAAGCATGAACTCTAAATCTAGCAACTTCGTAAATTATGAACAGTTAACTAAATGGCTGAAAACGAAGTAACTTTTGCGATTACGATTAAACAAAGCTTCTAGAATGCAGTTGTGATGTTAAGGAAAGTCATGTGAAACGAGGCGGACAACGTAGTTAATACGATCTCATTATTTATATTGGATGCGATTAATAAATCCTGAGCGTAAATAAATCGCGAAAGTTGAAGTCAATCAAGGTCCTCAACTCTAAGCATTGTAGTCATGGGATGGTCGGTGGTGGGTGTAATATAGGTACTGTATTGCGGAGGTCGCATAAATTAGC
>JAQFZW010000936.1:0-37439 GCA_034687055.1 Heteromurus nitidus | reverse complement strand
TGTCAAAATTATACATTTTCTGTTTAAATAATACTACTACATTCAATAAAAACTGAAAAGAATACTTACTGTACTGTTTTACCACTGTTTCCACTTCAAAATTAGACCAACTTTTCTTCGGGTTGGAGGCAGGATCGCTTAATAGTTTCGATAATTTCGACACTGCAGTTGTGGTTGGCCAATGACAATGTTGGTTGTCGTCTGATAACCAAACTGTTGGCACTGCCTCCACAGAATCGTCATTTTTAAAATGAACAACTGAAAACGGGAGTTTTGCCATGTTTCTTACTCAACTTAAAAATAAATTCACATGAAATTGCGCAAGCAGAAGGGATGTGCAAATATGAAAACAAAAGAGCAGAAGGACACGTTGACTTGCCGCGACCAATTTACCCGCTTTCCCATCCTTAGTCAAACATCAGTATCGCATTATGACAAATGCCAGTATGAATCATGGCTAAACAAATACTTGTGGCAGGTACAACATGATGTTGAAGTGTGCAGCGATCTGCCAGTATCATATATTTATTGCTAATCCAGCATGCACGCTGGCCTGGTTAATAATGAGAAAGCCGGTATCGGGCCAGCATTATTACGATACTGTTAAATTTGTAACCGATTTTCCAGCACGGTGCCAACAGTATTGCTGGCTTGCCCATCACTTTGCCAGTATTTGTGTTACTGGGGTTCACTTCACACATATGCAATATGGATATGCTGTATCATATCGACCATTAAAACATGGCATGGCCATTCCCAGTCCCACATAATAAGCATTGTAGAGGGAATGGATTATGTTGGGTAATGTAAAAATGTATAAATACTTATGGTGATTGCTTTTGTACTAATCTCAGGATTATGTTAGTAAAAGGCTGACTAGATTACTTACGTTAGTTGTGAATCGAATCCATACACACATAACACATCATCTGCCGAGTGCCAAGTTAATGATAACGATCAGTATTCATAATGAATAAATGGCACTGATTTACTCTCTCGAAACAAACTGAGAACAAAAAGTTAAATTGAAGGATAATGCAGATAATAGGGTATGCTATATTTTGCGAGTGACGAGATAATAATAAAATAAACCATGTACCACAATGCAACATTTATTCAAGTATCGCTGGATGAGCCTTATATCTTCAGGAATACATGAATTCAAAGCGGAATTCAAAAATCAATCGATTTTGCACATATGCATTCCTTATTATCATTAAAATCAGCTTGTAACCTCTATCCACTCCGTGTTCGAATTTTCGGTATCTGGAAATTTTATAAAAAAAATTGAAGCAAGAATTACAAAGTTTCTCATTTGGTCTTACTTATAGGTTGTAGTCTAGCACCAAGTTACACTGTTTACATACAGAGTTGCACAGTGATCCACAAAGTATAGCATCAAGAATTGCCAAGTTGAAAGGTTAGATTTATTAGTTTTATTATGGAGTTCCTGCGAAACGTGATGGGTAACAATAATTCAAGTTAGCAGGAATGAATGACTGAATGAATGAAGCTGGAAGAAAGCACTCAAAGCACGCCTTCGTCGTGAACAAAGTGATTAACCAGAGAATATTGTCCCGTCTCACGTTGCCCTTATCTGAAAAGATGAAACACGTGCTTTGTTGTATTTACTGTATTTAGAGATTTTTTCGTTTAATTTGCAGAAGATTTAGAATTAAAATGAAGGTTGAAGGCAGTATCAAATAAAGTGGTCCAGTTTGACTTTTTTATCATTTGGACCTGACCACATTTCGACTTCTTCCGGCCAAAGGAGCTTTCAAAGCATTTCATTTGAGATTTTGTCTTTCAACATGAGTACTATCTATGTAATATGGAATTAATTGTGAATGTGAATTCGTACCGTAGTTTCGCTCACAGAAACGACCTCATAGCCGGTTGCTAAGATATATAACCTTAGAAATATGGCTAACTCAATGTTGTTGAAATGCAAGTCGGCAGTCGCAGGTCGATTCTGTGAGCGAAACTACTACGGTAAGCATGATTTTTACATCGTAAATAAAAGGAATACTGAAATGTGAAACTAGAAAACCTATATGCGCTAGGAAACTTGCTCTCTTCTTTAATACATTTTAAATATTTTAAGGGTACACAAGACTTAATAAAAAAAATTAATAATTTACTAATGCTGGAGCACGTGTCCACCAGGAATCCTTCTCTGTGATGGAGGAAATGGGTCATGTCGATTTAAGTTGAGGAGTAACTTTTGCTCCAGCTTATCCACAGCTGCCAGCGTGAGCACTAAAGTTTCGTGTTTCAGCATTGAGAAGACGTTCAGACCATAAACGGGCATTATGTTCATGTGACCAATTGAATCTGTCGCAAGAGCAAGATTTTTCGGGGCGATATCCGAACTAGACACAAAGCAAATAGAACAGAAAAATTAGGAAACATAATATTGTAACTGGTAAGATAATCAACCCATGCCACGTGACGAAATTTCAATGCCCTCCACGAGGACTGGAGGAAAGGTTTAACTTACTCATCCACGAAAAGAACAGAAACTCCCCAGTGCCTCTGCGCCACCAAATCCTCCAAATATTGTGGGTCAGTCGTTGGGATATCCAAATTATCAACGATTTTCAAGTCGTCCTGGGCAAGTTTTACAGAAAGTGTGGAGCACAGTCCATGAATTCGTTTGTAGTATGGAAGCATGAAGAAGTGGCTCTTGGGTCCTCTGGGACCATGAGCTCTCCCACCCTTATGCCAAATTGGACTTTTACGATGACCATGTCTAGATCTACCAGTGCCCTTTTGAGGCCAAGGCTTCCGATTGGAACCCTTGATTTCCGCTCGGGTTGGAGCCCAATCCCAATTCTGAAAATTAAGAGAGCAACTTCGAAGTTTTAATTTTAAAACATTCGCATGATTAATTTAAATATGATTGGAAGAAGGTGTAGGCATACGTACCACTTTCTTATACAGCATCTGCCACCGGATATTGGCATGTATCAGCTCGACTCGAGGAAATGTTCCAAACACATCTGGATGGAGGTCGACAAGGCCCAATTTCTTCTCTTCGGTGGTGTCCAGATTTTCAACCCAAGCTTGGCGAACAGTCCTACCGTAAGGTAAATAGTTTAACTCCCGTTTTGTGATGAGTGGGAGAGGACCTCGAACTGAAATTATAATTAAATTAAAAATTAGTGAAATTAAAAGTACCACCAACTCCAATCCCAACACGACAACCAACTGGTGACTGAAACTTCCAAAATTGAAGAGATCGAGCATCAATATCAATGATGCCGTCAATTCACAATTACAAATGATGAATGACAGCTGACTCATGGCTCACCTGAAACCGAGCTTTCATTTGTGACCACCACATCTTCGACTTTAACTAAACTAGACTCCTCATCACTTTTCTTGTCTGGTTGAGCCTTTGACCGAGAGAAAAACCCCGAATTCGACGAGGATGTGGATATACAAGCACAATTAAGATTAATTAAACTCGAAATGGAGGAACGGAAAGGCGACACTGAAACACCGGAGGATTGAGAGGTGGAAATTGGCCTAAACAACTGGAGCGCTCTCCTGGAAAGCATTATCACTGCTAACTTTTACACCTGTGCTAATTTAAGTATATAATTACTTAATTATTTTGCTATAAGTAAACAACTAGTTGTAGTTAAGTACATCAAGACTTCAGTTCAGCAAACACCGGGAGAGAATGCACAAAACACCAAAAATGAGTAAACATGTGAAAAGTAGAAGCACTCTTGAAGTTGGTGCTGATCAAGCTTGGGGCAAATACGACCTCCAAACATCCTCAGAAATCATCCTGCTTTGTTTTGTTTACATTTTTTGCATTGCTCATCTCATGTTCCAGCAGTTCCAGTATCATCAAAATTTTGACAGTTGCTAATAATTGTGGTTTAATGTTGAACGATAAAATGCCTGGAACAGCATCGTAATTGGTGATTGGAAACTGGAAACTCATATGCTCATTGACACAATTTGAGAATTCACGTGAACAACAAGCATGGGAAGAAGGATATTGCGAGGAAGTATGCTAAAACTTCTACCTCGGATAAAAGCAATACATGAAAAAGTTATAAAATTTTGTAACTACTTACATAAACAGTATTGCAATGTCAAAGAAATGATGGAGAAACATTTGAATTGAGTATTTTTGTACTTCGGTAGTATATACATGGAATAATAAATTAAGTATTAAATTAAATAATGTTCAAACCAAATTTTAATTTGTTAATGTCTCATTATAATAAAAACGGTAAAAAATCAAAGTTCTGTTGTTCATATTTTATGATGATTTTAAATGTGTAATTCTCATCACATCACAAAATTCTTAGAATCTGAAGACGCTTCCTTCTTCTTGCATCCGTCAATTCAAGCTTCAAGAAGCAAACAAAGTCAAAGTGCTCACCTTTTTGTTCATTCTGCCTCTCTGCACCTTCTACCTTGAACCAGCATACCACGACCACGTGCTTTTTGTTTTGTAAACACTTTCATGTTGTGGCTTTGGCTTGGGAGAAAGCATCCTTGTCACAAACCCCAAGAAGATTTCTACCTTCAACCTTATTCTAAATTTTTTGTGAATCAATATTAATTAAATTTGATCTCATAATTATCAGTAATGTCAGTATTAGTGCCTGGCTCGATTGAGGTGGTTAGCGAGCTATGTATTTTCTGCTACAAAAACGTTGCAAATGATTGCGATAAAAATGAAACTCGGAGAAGGCAGGGACGTGTTCATAGATTTTTCACTATTTTGGAGAAACTGTTCAGGGAGAAAGTGCCATTTCGAAATCTTGAAGATTCTGACTTGCAGCAAATTGCTAGCACATTGTGTGAAGATTGTGAGAAGATTTTGGGACCAATTTTCGATATATATCATGAGATAAAATGCCTGGAATTGAAACTCAATTGGAAACTGGAAATAATGAAAAATGTGGCACAACTTGCGGATAATGACCCATCCAGAGTGAAGTCCTTCCGGGAGACAGTTGGAACTAAGCTTGGTTACAACGAGGTTCATGGAGAGGAGAATCATAGTCGGCGGGGGATAGGGTTGGAAGAAGGTTCCTCCACGAAAATACTTCGGGAACTAATGACGGCTAGACGAAACCTGATGAAACAATGTGAGTGGACTACAGCTACAAATTAGTATTCATATTTATTCTTCGATTTCAAAAATTATTAACTGGAACAATTACTATATTTATAGGGGACAAATACCTAATCAATTCTTCTCCGAGGGTCATCATTGAAGGAGGATATGAAGGAAACCAAGAAGTCGGGTTTAATCATGAAAACCTTATTGCCAGAGACAGACCACATCAATTACCAGTAAACAGGCGTTGGACTGATGAAGACGACAACCACATCCAGTCA
Organism: Heteromurus nitidus; assembly: GCA_034687055.1. Taxonomy (NCBI): domain Eukaryota; kingdom Metazoa; phylum Arthropoda; class Collembola; order Entomobryomorpha; family Entomobryidae; genus Heteromurus; species Heteromurus nitidus. The sequence continues at coordinate 32,066 of JAQFZW010000936.1, read as the reverse complement.
TTCTTTATTGGATGGACCATGTCTTTTGTCAGCATTATTCTACTGTATCTCCTGGACAATGGCAGTGTCGCCAACGTCATGGAGGCTCCTTTCTCTAGCGTGTCATTGGGTTGTAATATTCGCAAATCTGAGTCTGTCCCTATTCAACAGGATAAGCAAGTCGAAGTTGAGTACTCTGATGTAGAGTGGAGGTAAGAATTTTTTTTTGCTGGAAAGGCGATAATTTCTTTAAAGCTTCAAGTTTGGAATGGATTTTCTTTAAAATTCTGTACCACGTATTGCAGTGATGGATTCGAATCTTCGGGGGGTTCCCCCAAACCCAATTGTACTGATAATGTGGCTGAGGACTCGGAGGACGACTTTTCCTTATCGGGAGCTTGTCGGACACCTTCAGTTTTATCTGAGCAATTTCAACAAGGGAGCAATTCCTTTAAGGATGAGTATCAAGACCCGAAGCCGGTCTTGATTTTGAGAGTGATTAAACGGGAGAAAGACGAATGCATTAAAATTGGAGCTGACGAAGATTTAGACACTCTTAAATCAAAGTAAGCTCTCTAAATATTCGAGTATTTATTGCTGTTGAAATTGTGCCTTGAAGGTTTTCTGTATCACAATCTTTCAATCTCAAGATTTGTAATTTAATTTAAAATAGATCGAAGCGGACAAGGCACCCGCACAACCGGAAGGTTGCGTCTGAGATTTTCAAGTTCCGATGTCCCATTTGTTGTAGGAAGTATTCATCAAAATTTGCGTTGGAGTACCATCAGCAGACTACACATTCGAAGCTAACAAGTGATCGCCTAAAAGTAAAATTCTCTCCGGATGGAATGACGATTGACGAACTGGTATACAAGAAGCATGCCAAATTCCAGTGTGACGTTAGGAAGTGCAGGAAATTGTTTCACACACTAAACGATTTGGAAAAACACTCGAAACTTCATGGAAATTTCCCATGCAGTATTTGTGATCAGGTAGAGGATTTTGCTCCGAATTTGGCACTCCATGAAGCACAACATTGTAAGAAATTGTCAGAAACTGAAAACAAAGCAAAGTGGTTCCATTGTGCCCGATGCGACTCTAAGGCCATTGGCAAGGAATGGAAATACGTTGACCACTTTTTAAAGGAACATTTGCGACTTAGCGTTGACACAATTCGGTGTCCAATTTGTGAGGTTCAATTTAAATATACATCAGATACGCTTAGATATTGTCTCGGATTAGTAGGGCGCATTTATTTTCACTATGTAACGTATCATAAAACGGATGGCTTGCAAAAGATTCCTAATACGTGTGACCAGTGTCCAGCCTACTTTCTTCAACCAGACCAACTAATCAAGCACAAGCAACGTGCTCATAATTCGGGATCAGAAGCAGAAAAATATTGCTACCAAACATTTCCGAAAGAAAGTGGGCATTCATTGTCCCAACATCACGATGAAGACCAAACAAACACTTCATCTTCAATGGATGACCTAGCCCCACAGTCTTCATCGTCCTCAATTCCCACTCAAGTTGTTCCTCAAACTAATGCCGAAGTTGATGAAATTGACGAGATAGCGAAACCGGAGAGCTACGACTGTGACTCCTCTGAAACCTCGCAATCGTCATTCGACGAGAAACCTAAAGCGTTACGACTTACGGATAAGGATCCTGAAGATAACTCCAAATCCGTATTCACTATTAGGGTGATTAAAAGGGAGGTTAGTGACGAATCCTCGGACCTCGAATCGGGGTATGTAAACTAACATAATCACATATGGAGTTTAGCGTGTTATTAGAATTATGTAGAATGCATGATACTGTCAACTGTACGTACGTATTTTATCTGGGAGAATAAGCTGTTCCTTTTCTTGATTTTATAGTTCTGACACGGAGTTGGGAAGAAGTGCGAGAACCAGGATGAGGAAAACGAGAAAAATTTCATCTGCTGTTGTCAAAACCTTGAAAGTCAAAAAGTTTAAATGCCCGGATTGCTCAATGAAGTTTCGGAAAAAATACGACTTGAAGTTTCATCGCGCTACACACATTCCAAAACAGGACCTTCTAGATAAAATCATCTCTCCAAATGGAATGACAATCGAAGAACTCGTATACAAGAACCATGCCAATTTTCACTGTAACATCAACACGTGTACAAAAGACTTCCTTGGGTTCCATACACAAGAGGAATTGGACAAGCATTCCAAACTTCATGGAAATTTTGCATGCAGTGTGTGTGGTCATGTAGAGGATTTTGCTCAGAATTTGGCACTCCATGAAGCTCAGCATTGCAAGGACGCGGATTCCGGCGACAAATCAAAACATTTCAGTTGTGTTCGATGTGGATCAAAATCAAACCCAGATTTGAAATTAAAATGGAAATATATTGACCATTTCTTGGAAGAACATTTAGGAGTTTGTCGCGACAAAATTATGTGCCCAATTTGTCAAGCTGAATTTAATGGTGCTCTTTATGCCTCAAACTTAGTAAGAGGCATTTTCGTCCACTACTCAACACATCATGAAAAGAAGGGATTAGGTAAAATTCTAAAGTGTGGCAGGTGTCCAGCATACTTTCTTAGATCAGCTCAACTTCGGAAGCACAAGCGACGTGTTCACGATATCACAATACTTGAGCATTGAAGACAAAATATTATTACAGATTGTGGCCAATTTCATTTTATAAGATTAATGTTTCCTTTGGATATAGATATATCCAAACTCAACAAAGTAATTAGGAATTTCTTGTATAATATGATGTTATAAATGAAGTTTTATAATTTACTCGAACGAATTTGAATTTATTTGAATGACGACAATAAAAATTTTTAAAGTTAAGACGTGTGGTTACTAAATGCACATTAAATTTGACTTTGGAGCAGTCTCCGGCAACGCCCAGTTCAAATGTCGCACATCCAAAAACACGGTCTTTTAACGCTGCCCTGTCAGAAAGACGAAACACGTGCTTGAATTTTGAAGAAAATTACGCTAAAAGATAGGAACTGGTCAGAGATTTTTCAGTGCTTCTCCGAAACACTGAAAACAGAATGGAATATGGGAACAATTCCTTTTTCTTGTTTGCAAGATGTTGGAATCCTTTTGTGAGATACACCACCAGAGAGGTAAGGTGGCTCAAGTTTTCATTGTTGATGGTTTGGTTATTGGCTATTTTTGCATTTTAATTAATATTCTCGCACAATTCAATATTTGATTGTCATGTACAATTAATCTAATAATTTAATAATAATGTTGTTGCACATTTGAAGTTATTTTGAGTATGGACTGCAGCTAGAAGAATAATGCTGATAAAATGAACAAAGTAAATTGGATGACTCGTGCTACCCCATAAATACTAAACGTAGTCCGCTAAACGAGCTGTTGTTTGTTTACATCGTGTGTATTGTACACAAATATTTGTCCAGAGTGTCCAGCCAGACATCCAAAGTTCCATACCAGTGCTCATTCATTCATGGCTACGCACTGTTGAACTCGTAGTGCTTACGCGCACACGTCATCACCGACAACCGGAAGTGCTCGTATTTTCATATTTTATTAGCCTTCCACCTCTTCTCCTTTCTCCAGCTTATCTTTGTGGGCAACTGTGTGAATTATTATCAAGGTTTACTGATAAACTTCCCCAATCAACAATAATGTCCATGTTAGTTTGCAAAACGTGTTTGTTCTGCTTCAAAACTGTGGAAGATTTTGACGAGATTGCTAATCAAAGGAAGGAGGTATCAGGCTTGTAGAAAGTTCCAAGGCAAAAAAATTTCCCACCCGGCCAGGGAAATTTGGAAATTTCCCCTTATGGAAAAAAACAATATTTTGTCCCATTTTTCAAAAAAAGGGGGGTCAAAACCGATTATTTTCCAAATCCAAAAATTTCCCCACCGGCAATGCCGGTGTGCCGGGGAACTTTCTACAAGCCTGGGAGGTATCTTAGTATCTTTCCAGAGATTCTTCCGTGTACTGGATGGATTGCTGAGGCAAAAATTCTCGTCATGGATGTCGAGAAACTCTGATGTTTTAATATGTATATGGTCCAAGGTGCCCCTCAAGCAAAGGCACGTGAATGTTTGTTGACATTCTTCATGAACCTATATATGCATGTTGGAATTATGATAATAACTGTTATTAGCCGTTGGTGAAGTTACAATGTCGAAGTTAGCTGACTCTTCAGTAGAAAATGGACCTTGTGTCTTTTGCTACAAAATGATTGACGAGAATGATAATCAGCAGGAAAGGGCGACATCGTCTCTGCGACGATTTTTCAGTGTGGTTGACAGGCTCACAAGAAGGCATACATTTTCACTGGAATGGAGTTCCAATTTAACGGATTCGGGGTTTCAGAGCCTAGCGAGCTTGTGTGGAGATTGTTGCAACATTGTGGAATCATTTTGTCAGATTCATCATGAGATTAAGGTTCTCGAGTTGCGTCTTCATTGGAAGCTGGAGAGTGTGAAAAATGTGATGAGGCTTGCAGATCGGGTTCCCTCCAGAGTAAAATATTTTAGGGAGACAATGATGGAGGGTCTGAATACACAGTATTTGGAGAAGAGCGACTGTGAAGGAGAAAACGCGATGGAATTGTTTAGGAATACCATGACAAGTAGACGAGACTTCATAAAACAATGTGAGTCACGACTCAATAGTTCGTCGAGGGAAGTTATTTTATTGTTATATTGTATTTTATTTAATGTGCTAGTATTAATTATCAAAAATTCTATCCAAACATTATCTATTCATTGGCTTTTAATGCCTACTTTGTTTTAGGTTCGAATTTTTTGTCCAACTCACGCCCAAGGGTTATCATTTCCAAATGTGGGAGAAGCACTGATGGCGACGAGGACGAAGCATTCACAGTAAGATCACCCGTACAGAAAGCATGAAAGTAATTGAATTTGGTCGGATGCACAATTTTTGTGCTCTGCTAACTGAAACCATTCCTATCAACGTAATCAACCGCTTCAATAAATACTGTTTATTTTGACAGGCTGACAACAGCAACGTCACTGGAATTACGTTAGACGCACAGAACTTTAGGGGAGGCGCTGGACCAATAGATGATCAGGATCAGAAGTTACCGGCTGAGGATCACGAAGGTTATATTAGCGATGAAACGGATGACAACGACTGCTCTTTGGATTATCACATAAGCACTGGACTAATGGTTGAGAAAGTCGATGAGGATTTTAATATGGAAATCGAATTGAGGTAATGGAATAGTTAGTTTGGTTGACCCTAATGACCCTAATTACATAATTTTTTGTGCGTGTATATTAATAATTAATATTTAAAAAAAAATTTACATTCAACATTTTTTTCAGTGGTTCCTTAGAATCTAAAGTGTTTGTGACTCCTTCCACCAATACTGACAGAGAATCTCCGCAGGGTGTTGCTGCTTCGTTTTCTAATACTGACTCTGATTTAAGAAGCGATGCTCTTCTTAATTCAACACAAGCAAATTATTGTCAATCCGAACCTTCTGGAATGCCTCCTCATATGAATTATGGTGGGGATCTCATGGCCACTCATAGTATTTCAAATAACTCTTTAACATCAATTAAGCCAGAACCAGTTGAAAAAATCGACCAAGGAGCATCAACACAATTGTCGGCGGGCACTATGTTGAATCAAGTTGCTGACCACGCCCCTCAACATCCAATTCCAAATACCTCGTCCGTGGATAGGGACGTGGTAGCACAAACGAGTTCTAAAACCAAATCCATACGTCCTGCAGGCTCTCAGGAAACTTTTCACGAGGACGGTAACCAAGGCGATGATGTCAACATAGTTCCAAATGCAAGACCTACCACTTCGTTGGAGTCTACAATATCTGAAAGACTCCAACATGATGGTTCACAATCTTCGAATTCTGTACCTGAAACACGTAACCTACAACTACAATGTTCAGTTTGCCAACAGAACTTTGCAACAAAACGTCATTTACAGCAATTCCATGGCAATACTAGAGCAATAGGACGATGCAACATTTGTGATAAACAATTCAGTCAAAAACGTCAACTCAACAGTCATCGCATTCGAATGCACAAAGAAGGACGTGCACGTAATCGTCCAACTTTGGTTTCTAAAATCCACAAGAGAAAGTTAAAAGCCAAGGCTGCGTTAAAGAGCCACCTTACTTCGCACAAGATGCCTGAGCAATCAAAATCAGAGTGTAATAAGTCGCCTTCCCCTTGCGCAGACACATCCCTTCTTGTATCTGGCGAAGGCGAAGGTAAAGCTGAATTTGAAAATGTAGGGAGCATTGAGGAACCCATGGGAGAAGAAGTCCGGCCGCAGCCACCAGCAAGGCAACTTCGGACGATTCACAAGTGTTCCATTTGCCAAATGACATTTTCTAACTTGAATCGGCTTCAGCATCACCAGGAGACATCACATAAGGCCGACGACGACAATAGTGCTTCAGAGGAGAATGACGATGATAGCATTATTAGCTCCAAGGTGAAAGTGGAAGAGGCTGTAGACTTGGATATAGATTGGAGGTACGGGTACGTACAGTATTCAATGTCATAAAAATATACTTGGAAATTTTATTGAATTTTGAAAATTGCAGGGATGGGTTCGAATATAGTAAAACATCATCGCCGTCATCACATCGAAGTTCAGATTCCCATGATTCAGATTCATGCGGTAATGTTCTTCCGTCTAACCTTGATCCGGATCAAAAAATCACGAATTCTACAAAATCAAATGATTTGGAGATTTTGTCAAGTCAAACTGGGGATTCGTCCAAAGCAGAAAGCTCTAGTTCACAAAATCATTCACAAGACACAGGGGACAACTCCAAGTTGGATACGAAATTTCCATTTCATGCACGTAATCTTTTAAAAAATATCAAACTCTCTCCGGATGGGATGACAATCACAGACCTGGTCTACAAGAAACATGCTAAATACCAATGTTCGGATAAAGAGTGCAAAAAGAAGTTTCACACGAGCGACGAGCTCGACAATCATTCCAAACTTCATGGAAATTTCCATTGCAGTCTTTGCAGTCAAGTGGAAACATTCGCTCCAGCTTTGGCTCTTCATGAAGCCACCCACTCCGGAGTAACGTCAGAAATTTCGGGGGAAATCAAAGGTTTCACTTGTGTGCGATGTGTATCAAAGCCTTTTCAGATCAGATTCAACTACATGAACCATTTTCTGGAAACCCATATGCAACTTTGTAACGATAAAATTAAGTGTCCCATTTGCCAGACGGGTTTAGAGGAATCAATACCAAATGTCTTGAGGAAAACTATTCTCCATCATTTCACGACTCATCACGGGAATCCGAAAACTTTAACTGAAGATAGTGTCCCGACCAGCGTTCATAAATGTGACAAATGTCCGGCTTTTTTTCTCAAATTAACACAACTCAACAAGCACAGGACTAATGTTCACACTGATGCGCCATCAAGAGGGAGGTCCACTTGCGAAGATTGCGGACACACTTTTAAAGGTAGATACGCCCTCCGTAAGCATCGCACAATGGTACACAAAGTTGAAAGAAATATTAAGTGTCCCGTGGAGAATTGTGATGACATATTTGAAACAGAGCTCGACTTGGAAAATCACAAAACTTGGATCCATTCTGGAGCATGTCCTCTTAGGTTATGCCCTACGTGTGGAAAGCAATGTAAAGGGACTCCTGCGCTGAAGACGCACTTGAGCACGCATATGGAGAAACATCAGAATCCTAGTTTAAAGGTGTGGTCTTGTGATCAGTGTGGAAAGACTTGTAATAATAAATCAGGGTTGCAATTGCATTTACTTGTGCACAGTGGTCCGGAAAGTTGGGAATTTAGTTGCGAAGTGTGCGCGAAGAAATGCATAACCCAGAAAAAGTTGGAGGAGCATAAGCGAGTCCACTCGCAGGAGAAGCCTTTCGTTTGTGACACTTGCGGTCAGGCGTATGCTCATGCACATAATTTGAGAATTCATGTGAACAACAAGCACAAAGCGTAGATACAAGCCAAATCGCCGGGTAAAGTTAAGTTAAGTACAAACTGGACTCCAGAGTTGAAATTTCAACATGGTTTAAGTTTAAACGTTAAACAGATTTAATTTTGCAATAATTTTCTCCCTCCATGTCCCTGTATCAATTCCTTATATCATTCATATGAAATTTTCTGTAGATTTTAACTGTGAAATGATAAAATATGTTTGTGCATTTGTATTATTTGACGAACTGATCAAGAATTATAAACTAAATCTCATGTTTTAAAACTATGGTCGTCAATTTAATTTTTATTCATGCGGATTTGCGTATTTACATGCATAATGCATACGCCGCACGCGGACCAGAGGAACAAAGTAGACATCGCATCGCCGACCCGTGCACGATGCCCCATCAAGTTGGGCGCAACACGTGCTTTGGTTTGTTTACGTTCTTCATGTATTTACAAACACTTTTGTTGTCTTCATATTCTCTGGCAGACTACCAACACTGATATAATCACGATCACTTTAATCATGCCGACAATTGGGGATCGTGTAGAACGTCATTCCCTTCCAGTGCCTTGTATTTTCTGCTACAAAAATGTAGAAAATTCTTGTGAAAATGACAATCTGAGAAGTAGCTCTGTCCAGAGATTTTTCAATGTGCTGGAGAAGCTATTTGAGCAAAAATCCTCATTATTATGGAAGAGGCTTAATTGCTTCCAGGAAGTCATCAGCTTATGCGAAGACTGTAGGAGAATCTTGGAGTCGTTTTGTGCCAAGTATGACGAGATAAAGTGCCTCGAGCTGTATCTCAGATGGAAACTGGAAACACTGAGGAATGTGATGCAGCTCGCGGACAAGGTGCCGTCCAGGGTCAAGTCCTTCCGGGAGAGGATAACGAGAAAAATGGGCGACGAAAATGATGACAAGGACGTCAGAGAGCAGGCACATAAACATTTCCAGCAAGTGATAACCACGAGGCAAAACCTGATAAGAAAATGTATGCAATACTGAATCTAACAATTTGCTAATACTTATATGCGTTAAGCAGATTCTGATTGGCATGGAGCAATTTTGATTTTGCAATTTCGTAGGGTCAGCATACCTTGCCAACTGTTATCCAAAGGTCTCCATGGAAAAGTATGATGCTTCAAACCTTGATGGAGTTCGGAGGGATAAGCTTGCCAAGCCACAACAATCATCTAATTTATGCTTGAATTCTGATGATGCCCATCAAACACAAACTGGACACTTTATTGGATGGGCGTTGTCATTTGTTGCCGTTACTTTCCTGTGTCTCCAGGACGACGACGCGAACACTGCGTTGTTCTCCAGGGATGCATTGAATTTTGGCACTGCTCCTTTTGCAGGTCAACAGTACTGTTTTGACCTCGCTGGAGAGGACTGGGATCGGGATGGAAATATTAGGATAGAAAACTCTTGTGAAGCACTCAATGAGGTGATTTATATTTGTAACGGAGAATAACCGCAGTCTCTTGACTAAATAAAGCGTTTGTGAAGTTTGTAAGCGTGCTGTTTTCTTTTTGCAGGTTGCCATGGATCCGGGGGATGGCGACGAACACAATGATCAGGATCAGGAATCACTGGACAACAATCACTTCCTGGATTACAGTAGCGACAGTGATGAATATGATGGCGATGGCTCTTTAGACCATCTAAGTGCTTTTGTAAAAGTTGAGAAATTAGATGATGATCGTGACCTGGAGCCGGAGTACGGGTAATAATACAATCAAAATCATCACAGGTTTCACAACCACAAGTGAAAAGGGCTGCGTTGAACTTTTGAAACTTATCATGATTGCAGTGATCACCACAATGAAAATACAATGCCTCCCTCCCCGTGTTCGGCGATAGTCTTAGAGAAAAACAATCCAGCAGACACAGTCGCGGTCACAGATTCTAGTCCTGGAACCCTACGTGAAGATGGCCCTTTGCTTCTTTCTGTGAACCATAATTTACACAACTCATTGACAAATACTGAACTAATTGGAGACAGTTTGGAATCTGTCGAAGTGAAAGAAGTAGCTCACGACGAGCTAGAGAAAGAGGACAATTTCAGCGCTTTGAACATTGATGATAATTCAGTTATATCCATGATTCAAGAGGATACTATATCTTGCGAGGTGGAGACCTTACAGGATACTAATCACGAGAAGGATATACCCATCACAGAAGTTTCTCCTGAAACATTTCATGAGACACATGTCCCGGAGCATAATGAACTGGACCAAGATAACTATGAGAACCCTACCTCTTCAACTGCCAAGTTCGATGAATCTTTGAATCGCGAATCGGAGTGAGCCAAACGTAGATACTTACGTAATGTAGTTTTCATGTTTTTGACAAATGCATCTTCGTAAAACATTTATTACTGATTTGCTTTGCAGTACGCAGTCGACCACAACGACGTCATCGGATTCAGACCCCCCGAGCTCATCCGATGACGACGATTCTCATTCACTCACAGTGGGAAGCAAACATGTTGCACCTGTGGGCGAATTGTCTCCGTCCGTAAATGAATCTTGCGGTCCACAAAATCAGTTAGAACTGCGTAATCCTCCCAAAGCACAAATCTCGTCAATTGAAAGGACAATCCGAGAACTGGTCTACAAGAAGCATGCCAAATTCAAGTGTTCTGTTAAAAAGTGTAGGACGAAGTTTCACACTCAGGAGGAACTCGACAATCATTCCAAACTTCATGGCAGCTTTTCATGCAGTATTTGCAAGCACGTGGAAAAATTTGCTCCAGACTTGGCCCTTCATGAAGCCAAACATAAAAGTGATGTTTCGAAATCACCAGACTCGAAAAGACACTGTTTCAGTTGCGCTCGTTGTGTTCAAAAGTTTTATATGAGAAGCAAGTATGAAAACCATTTTTTGAAGATACATCTTGGAATTTGTAACGATAAAATAATGTGTCCCATTTGTCCTGCCACATTTTCTATCCAAACACAAAAACATTATAGCGATCAGACGAAGAACATTCTAAATCATTACAAAGCATTTCATGGAAATTCAACCAATACGGATGAGTCAAGCATTGTTTACAAATGTGACAAGTGTCCAGCCTTCTATCTCAACATGCTCCAACTCGACAGTCACAAGGCTCGTGCTCACTCTCGTGCAACCAACAAAGGAAGTTTTCGTTGTCAAGATTGTGACACATATTGGCAGTACAGATCTGCTCGTCATGCTCATCGAATTAAGATGCACAAAATAAGGAGACCTTTTCTCTGTTCTTTCGAGAAATGTGGGCAAAAATTCGAAACCGCTCTGGATTTAGAGGGGCACAAAGTTCTACATCGTGGCAACCTCCCAATTCTGGAGTGTTCCCTCTGTGGAAAACGTTTCAGGGGAAATTCAATGTTGAAACGACACATGGACTGGCACCAGAGGGACAAGGAACGAAGGAAACCGAAATTTCATTCTTGCAGTCAATGTCCAAAGACATTTCGATGGAAACATTGGCTAGAATCGCATATGACCTTGCATACTGACCAACAAGCAAATCAATTACATGATTCTAAAAATACTTTACAAAAGCAGAAAGCAGCTTCATCTTCCAACACTCGGAAAGGAACAGTAAAGAATGTACCGAAGGTGAAGGAAAAAGTTATTTTGGAAAATAAACGGAAAGGAGAGCCACCAGAGTTACTTGTGAGACAACTTCGCACAATCCATAAATGCTCCGTTTGCCACATGACCTTTTCAAATTCGAGTAGGCTTCAAAGCCATCAGGAATCGTCGCACAAGAACCGTGGTGACGAGGACATCAACAGCAACGAGGATAGCGAAAGAGATTCGGATTCAAGCGAAATTAGTTCCGGAACCAAAGGTCGAAAGGGTTCTGATGCTGAGTTGGAGAACAAAGAGTGGAAGTAAGTGCTGATTCCAAATGCAGCATGTAGCGTTATATGCTACTATACTTAGATAACTCGGGCAATTTAATTATATTTCATTACAGGAACGGATCCGACACCAACACCTCAATAACGTCTTGTAGTGACAGTGAAGACGAGGATTCCGACCCCTTTCCTGTCAAGCAGAATCCTTTGGCGTCCGCACCGAAACCTGGAAATGAAAAATCACAACCTGGCAGTCCCGACTGCGACACTGTTTCGAATGGCCGGTTAAACTTGTCCAATGTGGGTGTGGTTCTGCAGAATCAGTCGAGCGCGACACGAAATATTAAAAGGGATGGTGTTGAAAGTGCTGATATAGTGGAGGTTGCGGACTCTTCCAATAATCCTCATCCAGATATTCCTGTTTCTACAGAAACAATTCGGGAAAATCGTCATACCTCGGAGACATTACCACAACCGGGATCTGATAACTTCAAAGCACTGGATGCAGAGGATGTCGCAGCGAGCTCGAGGGCAAAGAACAAAAAGTGCCTGCGACCTTCCACATCAAAGAAAAATATCCAACGACAATCACGACTATGTCATTCATCTACATTACCTTCAAGGTTTAAAATGCAATGTCCCGATTGTCCAAAGAAGTTTTCGTACGAAAATCATTTATTGCATCATAGAATGTGCCACGTTCCAGTACGTAATCGTCTAAAAATCAAAATCTCTCCGGATGGGATGACCCTCAAAGAGTTGATCTACAAGAAGAATGCAAAATTCAAGTGTAGCGTTAAAAAGTGCAAAAAGAAGTTCCATACTCAAGAGGACCTCGACAATCACTCCAAACTTCATGGTAGCTTTTCATGCAGTATTTGCAATCATGTGGAAAAATTTGCTCCAGAGTTGGCCCTTCATGAAGCCAAGCACACTAGTGAAGGATCGGAAGCAGGCGCTCAAAAACCCACTTTCAGTTGTACTCGTTGCATTTGGAAGTTTGGCATGGAAAAAAGGAAAACGTACATCGACCACTTTTTGGAAACTCACCTAGGATTTTCTAATGATAGAATCATATGCCCCATTTGCAAAGCAACTTTCCCTGACGTAGGGAGAAACTCGAAAACGGATATTGCCATTCCCCTGCATTTCAAATTGTTTCATGGAATCCACTCAACTGGAACTAGTGCGGATGACAAGCCAAGCGTTATTCATAAATGTGACCATTGCCCTGCATATTTTCTCACCTTGGTCCAACTCCACTACCACAAAATCCGTCTTCACAATAATGCCGTGGGCGACAAGAAATATGTATGTCAGGATTGTGGGCGAGGTTTCACGGAAAGACTTGTCCTCTGTAACCATCGCATTAAAATTCACAAAGTGCAACTCCACTTTGCCTGCACTACTGAAGACTGTGGTCGAAAATTTGAAACTGCGGTTGAGTTGGAGTTCCATTCGAAGACGCATACGGGTTCTTGTAATATCCCAGTGGAATGTTCCATATGTAGGAAAAGTTTCAAGGGACAGGGCCAGTTGAAACGTCACAATCGTGTCTCACATGACGACGAGTATCGGAGAAGACAAGAAAATAGAACTTTCCCATGTGACCAATGTGCTAAAACATTCAAAGAGAAAAAGAATTTGGAACTGCATTTGCTGTCTCACAGCGGGCCTGAAAGTTGGCAGTTCACGTGTGAAGTATGTGCGAAGAAATGTATGACCAGGCAGAAATTAAGGGAACACTTGAGAACACATTCGAAGGAGAAGCCCTTTGTGTGCGACACTTGCGGGCAGGCGTATGCCCATGCACATAATTTGAGAATTCATGTGAACAACAAACATGGCAATAAGGCTCGTCATGGAAAGTCGAAAATGCATAAAAAGGGTTAAAGTATTTGTAGCTTAAAAACAATACTGAAATGTAAAATTATTTTACAAAAATACGGAGAAAAATAAAATTGTTTCTATATTTATTATCTAGAACTTGTTACAGTTTTACGATTAACAAAATACTTTTCATTTAATGTGTTTTTCTTTTCATTCGTAGTTCGTGTTGACGTGACAAGAATTCGACACAATCACAACAAAGGTTTTAATTCCTGTGCTTTCATGAATTTTCATGAACCGACAACCGATGCGTTTTAATAAGACGATTTTCATGTATACTCATGAACCTTGATCGATGCAACGTCAAAAAGTAAACAAGGCTTCTTCGGCCCCAGTCCATTTTCATGTAGCCATATGCCCCTTGCATACAAGGTGCAGAACGTGTTTCTTATTGTTTACATGTTTTCTGCAACCTGTTGTTGGGCTGGGATTGTCTTTTTGCGACCATTTGTTGGATGATTGATAGCATTGATTTGGATCTGGATCCTTTTTGGGCACAGGCACAGCACGTTGAGGAATATACGGTGGCATTTATAATCATCTCACAATGCCAACATGACCTTGGAGAAGAAAGCGGACCTTGCGCCATTTGGAAAGCGTAAATTTCAGAATTTCAAGAATATAGTGTCATGAGACATAGCTACCTTATACGCAATTTACAAGCGATTTACTCGCTGTGAGCCAAGCCACCTAAGAATAAGAGTAGCGAGGACTATACTATAAAGTTGGGACGCGACGTCAGCAATGACGACACCCGGCCAGCCTCGATGACAGAATTGCATGAACGAAATGATGTCGGATGGTGACGAAACCATCTCTTAATTAAGATCAGCAAGAAAGTATAGTGGTTTATTTATCGTCACGTTTAAACAAGTAATTAATTCCAATAAGCAAGTACAAAACAATATAATTTCAATGTTCGTTATTTGTCTTTTTTTTCTTTTTCCACACTTTGATTGTTCAATTTCCATTTGGCTTATTCCCTGGGAATATTCTTCGTCTAATGCTTATTATTCACATGAATTCGCAAATTATGTCGATGAGCATACGCCTGTCCACAAGTGTCGCAAACGAATGGCTTCTCTTTCGTATGGGTTCTCATGTGCTCATTCAACTTCTGCTTGGTCAAGCATTTCTTTCCACAAGTGTCACAAGCAAACTCCCAACTCTCCGGACCACTGTGAGATAATAAATGAGTTTTGTGTTGTTCAGTTGTTTTGGATGCTTTCCCACACTGGTCACACACTATTTTCTCCCTCTCCACTTGTTTCTTCTTGTGATCGTAGTCATGGATACGCATATGTTTCTGCAAGAAAACTTCTCCCTTCAACCCATTCCCACAAATGGGGCACAGCAATATTGGCAGGCCTTGAGTATGAAAGGCTTTTGTGTGATACTCCAAATCCAGCTCAGTTTCAAATCTTTTCGAGCAGTTTTCCACGGGGCAGGTAACACGCATTTCCACTTTGTGAACCATTGTCCGATGTCGTATCAGCTTGTACCGACCGTCAAACTTTTTCCCACAGTCTGAACAAGTACAACTTTCCGCCTTTAAAGAACCTGCTGCGTCGTGCCATTGCACATTGTGCTTCTCCAGCTGGATTAAAGTGAGGAAGTAGGCTGGACACTTGTCACAATTGTGAACCTTTTCAGTTGACCCATCCACTGCTCCACTTCCTGGAGTCCCGCCGTGATGAGTTGCGTAATGAGCATATAATGTATGCACCAGATGTCCCTTCCTGCTGCCGGTGGGCTCGTGGAATATTGTTTTACAAATGGGACACCGAATTTTGTCGTTAGGAAATCCCAAGTGGGCTTCAAGAAGGTGGTCGATGCAACGAATCTTGAGTGTTGTTTTGTGTGGACAACGAGCACAGTTAAAGATAGGGCGGCAAACTTTCGTTTTGGTAATTCTGGAAACCTTTTCTACCGTTTCTTTCCGGTGATTGGCTTCATGAAAGGCTAAATCGGGTGCATATTTTTTCACAGTGGAACAAATGCTACATGCGAAACTCCCATGAAGTTTAGAATGGATGTCCAAGTCGTCTTGAGTGTGAAATTTTCTTCCGCATAATTTAACACTGCAGCGAAACTTTCCATGTTTTCTCAAGGTGAACTCTTTGATGGTTAAACCTTCCGGAGTGATTTTGAAGTTAAGTCGTTCTTCAAGAGTGATGTGTGTATTCAAATGAGTGGTTAGAGCATTTTTGTTGGAAAACTTCATTGGACAATTTGGGCATTGTACGTTGAATGTTTTAACCCTCTCAACGGGAGCTTGTCTTGGCTTTTCTTTCGTCCGTAGTTTCACAGGTTTGACAGGTGGCTTGGTATTGTTGCCGGAGGCACCCTCGTTGAATAAGGGGTCTGCTTCGGAGCTCATTCCGGTAACCACATAAGGTTCCTCGGTCTCATTTGGCTCTGGTCGAATGCTACAATATCAAGAGTTAACCAGTGAACAGAAAATGGTACCCAAATTTGAGGATTATTGAAATTTATGTACTAATTTAACATAAAAGATAGCCTTACATTGCGTACTCCAATTTGGTATCCTCTAAATCAGCTTCATTCGAAGATGAGGAGGCATGTGATTCAGATCCATCCCTATAATTTTAATTGTGGTTAAATGAAAAAATTCTCACAACAAAAATTCATGCATATATTCTAATGCAAACTTACTTCCATTCCATGTCCAAGTCGTCAACCTCTTCATTTTCAGGCATGTTGACATCGGACTTGTATTCATCTTCTTCATCGTCCTCAGCATCGCTTATCATCTCCCTGGCATTATCCAATTGGCATGATTCTCGATGACTCTGAAACTTACTCAAATTTGAAAATGTCATTTTGCATAAGGAGCATTTGTGAATATTTCGGAGTTGTCTTGGTCTTGAAGAAAGTTGTTCACCGTCGTCTTGCACAGTGTCCTCCAAAGCTTCATCCACAATCAATGGAGGAGGACCTATCTCAACGTCACCACCCCTCTGCAGTACGATGCTCGAAAATGAATCGTGTAAAGTTCCTGGAAACGGGCTCTCAGTTACATTATTCTCTTGGTCTTGGTCAACATTAGTATGGAACAACATATGTGAATCGAGGCTTGCTTTAAATCTAAAAGTTTTCAAGCATTTGTCACACGAGAAAGGTTTCCGAAGTTCTCTCCCAAAGTGCTCTCCTGTCCTTTGATTATTATTCTGTACACGCGCCGCTTTATGGGTTGCTTGGATCTGTTTGATCCTTCTTGATTTTCGCTTTCCATAACTTTGAGGTCGTGATTTCCCGTGGTGAGTTGAGTAATGAAAGTAGATTCTTCTCGCCAATTCCGATGGAAAATATGAAGCATCAAACGTGGCATCACAAGTGGGACACCTAATTTTATCATTACAGATTCCCAAGTGTTTCTCTAGAAAATGATTCAGATATTTCAGTTTCGCAAGTGTTTTTGATTCACATCGAGCACAATTCAAACGGAGTCTATCAGGTTTGCCATCACGTTCTGGTATTTCTGTGTGATACTGAGTTTCATGCAATGCCAAATCTGGAGCAAAATCCGCAACCTGGTCACAAAAATTGCATGGAAAATTCCCATGAAGTTTGGAATGGTTGTCCAGATCTTCCTGAATAAGAAACATTTGACCACAGTTGTTAACGGCACACTGGAACTTTCCACACTTCTTTTTGATTAGTGCTTTGATAGTTAATCCTTCTGAGGAAATTATTGCTTTTAAATAGCTTTTCGATGACGGTTTTGTGTGTGAACGAATGTGCTCACGTAGCAAAGATTTCGATTGATACTTGCGTGAGCATTTGGGGCATTGGAATTTAAATGTTTCAATTCGAGATGGTGAAAGTCCTCGTCTTCGGAACTTTTTTCGTTTCGTATACATCATGGTGTCACTGCCGCTATCACTTTGAGGATTATCTTCCAAGGTCACTGGCGCACTTTCAACATGTTCATGAGTTCCCAAAGATTCGTCGTCTGATGATTCCACAACCAAATTTTCTTGCATTTTTTCAACTTTTAGTTCACTCATTGTGACAGTTTCCAAACTCTTGTCATTCTCCTCAACAGTAAGACCATCCATATCCAACGGAAGACTACGGTTACTGGATAATTCCTCATGCGTTGATTCGTGTTCTTGTTCTAATTCCTCCAGACAACCCTGGGCATTTGATGTGGTAACATTTACAATCTGTAAAAAATTAAAATGAAACGATTATGACGACATTGGCATTGATGAAGCGGGGCTAATATGATTACAATATATGACGGGATTAATATTAAATAAAAATAACCAGCTTATTCTCAATTTCATGATCGTTTTGGTCGTTAACATCTTCCCATTCCATTTCCCCCGTGTTGTCATTGTCATCATCGAAAACAGCGTTATTCTCATCAGGCTCCGCCTCGCCAATTAATGGGTCGATTGTAGAACACAAATTGGAGGATTTAGCATTTCTATTTCTATTATTACTGTCCAGGAGAAATAATAACATAACTGTAACAAAGGATATTGTCCATCCTAAAAAGTAGGTTTGAAGAAGGTCAGCATCATCCCTTCCTGGAATATAATTTTCTGTTGTGGACGATTGTTGCCTATCTGGACTAATCCTGGACGTGACCCCGGCAGTTCCACCACAGCTGTGAATGACAATCCTCGGATATGAATTGGACAGGTAATTTGTGCCTTCAATTAAAACAAGAATTCACCTCAAAAGTGTCAAGCATAAAATCAATGTTGTAACCTTTTAGAAAGTGTTGACTTACATTGTGTCATCAGGGCACCTCTTGTCGCGATTAATTTCGAATGTAATTTACTCCAACCGTCCTCTAGGCTTCCAAGTCGTCCCCCATCTCCAACTCTACCTTCTTCACATTTGACCACACTCTCACAATCATCGCCCTCCTTCCTGGAACTCGAAGTCGCCTCTCTTCCTGATACCCCATCCGCTTCTTTCATAACATTTCGCAATGTTTCCAGCTTCCAATTGAGTTGCAACTCGAGGCATCTTATCTGATGATACAATTCACAAAAGGATTCCACAATCTTACCACAATTTTCACACAAATTCAACAAGTTCTGGAAACCAGAGTTTCTCGACATCCACGACGACAATTTTTGCCTAAACAATCCCTCCAGGACACGGAAGAATCTCTGGAAGGATTCTTTCTTCCTTTGATTCGCATTCTCCTCCAAATCTTCCACAGTTTTGAAGCAAAACAAACACGTTTTGCACACTAATATTGACATGGCTGATTTATAAAATAATCAACAAAATTCACAAATTTTGACAATTAAAGAACCGACAACCGACGACTGGACAACACTAAAGACAACATCACTTCCTGCCTGCCCATTGACTCTAGAGTCAGCTGATATATGAGTTTAATAGTTTAATGATGCGGAACCATGTGCTCCTGTAGGAAACACAAAACTATTATTATGCAAATTTGAACGAACGTCAAAATGTAAACAAAGCAAGGCAGGGACCATATGGGTTTCCCACGCTGTCTTTGCCCCAAAATAAAAGCGCAGAAAAGCAGGTGTTTGTTGTTGGTTGTTGTTTACATTTTGTTCATGAAGCTCAAAGATGAAAATAATGTGAGTTTTGAGTTTGAGTGCATTTAAATGTTTTTTTTATAAAAGCACTTTAATTTAACTGTCAAGTTAATTGACAAGCTTGAAATGCCCATATTAGCTGATTTTTCTCCAGAAGGGGAACCTTGTTTCTTCTGCTACAAAACTGTGGACAAGGACGAGAATGGCAATCAAGACAATAAGGCGACTTCTCTCCAGAGATTTTTCAGTGTTTTAGAGAAGCTGTTTGGAAGTCGTAAATGGAGTTCGACGTTAAGAGATGCATTGTTCCAGTTCCAGGGCAGAACCAGCTCGTGTGGAGATTGTTGCAAACTGTTGGAATCATTCTGTGGGATTCATCATGAGATTAAGGTGCTCGAGTTGCACCTCCATTGGAAGCTGGAAACGGTGAAAAATGTGATGAAGCTAGCGGATAGAGTTCCAACCAGAGTCAAATTGTTCAGGGAGATAATCATGGAGAAACTGGATAGGGAGGGGAAGAGGGATGGAAGTGGGGAGGATGGCAATTCAAACAAATCTTTTCTGGAATTGATGGAAACCAGGCGTACAATCATTAGACATTGTAAGGCTATTTTTAATTGAGACGAAAAGTAGTGATGTAATTGGTATTGGTGCGATAAGAAACACATACAAGATGTTGGATGTATCTTTATTTTTTATGTTTCGCAGGGTCAAGGTATCTTTCGCAGTTTTATCCGAAGGTTATCACTGACAGATGCGATGCAAAATCGAAAGGCCGGGACTCGTCCACAAATACGGAAACCACGCAGAATACATTACCAGACCAAATGAATCCAAATGAAGTTAAAGAGTGTATCTTTGACTACGTTCGACCCTATTTTTATGGATGGGCAGTATCTTTTCTTACCGTTGTTCTACTATATCTTGAGGGGAATGCCACAAATACTGCATTCTTCAGCATGGCAGCCAATCGAAATTCCACCTTTGCTACTACGCTGTTAGCTAATGAGGAACTTTCGATTTCCACCGACTGTCAGACACGGTCAGAAGAAAACTTAGGAAATGAAAATATCGGTGACGTTCGTGACAGTGACGATGATAACGATGATGCCAGCTCAATTAGTTTAAAATTTGAGAAATCAGAAGTCAACGATGGATGTGATAAGGTTTGGAGGTACTAGAATTACGATCTGTTTAGCATTTTGGTAAAACTTAACGTGTCTGCATTCTGCATAAATAAGCCTTATTGTGTTTCAGTGATGCGAGCGACCTGACACCAATGGAAACTGATAGTAATGGAGCTAGCTCAACCTTGTCAAAAGTTTCTCAAGAATCATCATATGAGCCAAGGGACCTGCATAAGGAATTCGATAAAGATGCCAGTAATGATGACACCCTCAAACCTGCCACTCCTCCGATGGGATTTACGAATCTAGATGACATCAAAGTTGAACCTTCTGAACACGGACAAGAGTATGTATATCATCAGTATTGAAAATGAAAATGAATGAAAATGATATACTATTTTCGAAAAGTGTTTCTTATATATACAAATACATTATATTCAACTGTTATTTCCTTTGTGTAGCAAGCAACAATCAAATTCGGATCAGCCCTCATCCACCGTAACTGAGACGTTTAAGATGCAATGCCCTGATTGCCCGAAGAAGTTTCCAACCAAAGTTGCATTACAAAACCATGGAATAACACACTTGTTCCGCCGTGACCTTCTGAATAAAAAAATTCCACCGGATGGGATAACACTCGAAGAGCTGATCCTCAAGACGCATGCCAAATTCTGCTGCGACGTTGAAACTTGCAAAAGCAAGTTTCATACTCTGGAAGAGCTCGACAATCATTCCAAACTTCATGGAAGGTTCCCTTGCAGTATTTGCAATCATGTGGAAATATTTGCGCCCGACCTAGCCATCCATGAATCAAACCACTACGAAGAGAAATTTGATGTTAACAATATTACAACAAAAACTACACGTTTTCATTGTGTTCGTTGTCCGCATAAAACAGCAAGCTTGAGAAGGGATACATATATGGATCACTTTCTCGTGCATCACTTGGGACTACACAGCGATGATAGCGACAAACTTAGATGCTCTATTTGTCAGTTAAGTTTTTCCGAATCAAAGTCGATTATTTTTCGATTTTTGAAGCATTACAAAACTCAGCATGGCTGGCCGGAATCGACAATTGACGAGGAGGGACTCAAGAGCTTCCTCAAATGTGATAATTGTTCAGCGTACTTTCGCAATTTAATTCAACTTGACAGACATTGGGCTCGTGTCCATGCTATCGAGGCAAAAGGGCAAAGACATCGTTGTCAAGATTGTGGCAAATGTTTAGCGACAAGACCTCTCCTTCTCCTACATCGGACTCTACTCCACAATGCGCAAACGGACTTTGTATGCACCATCAAGGATTGTGGCAGAAAATTTGAAACCTTACTAAATTTGGAATTTCATAAAACATGGTTGCACAGGAATAATACCCAAGTTTTTGTATGTTCTATTTGCAAAAGGAAGTTTATGAGGAAATCAGTGTTCAAGAAACATCTCGCCTTCCACAAGAAATCTGATAATGGGCGAAGAAAGACAAGGCATTTCTCATGTCATCAGTGCTCAGCAGCATTCAAATGGAAACGTTCACTGGAATTGCATAAGGCAACCCATGTTCGAAAGGATACGAGCAAAAACAATTCTATGGATACGGCGGTAAAGCAACTTCCTTCTTCATCTGTGCCAAACATGGAAATTGCTTTGGATAAGGAACAAGAAGATGTTTCGTTACCGATGAGGCAGCTTCGGACTATTCACAAGTGTGCCATTTGTGAAAGAACGTTCTCAAACTTGAAAGGGCTTCAAAGTCACCAGGATTCATTGCATAATGGTCATGACGAAAAGAGGGATATTGACAGCGACAGCAGCAATTCGAGCTCAGATAGTCCCCGAGTAAAAGTCGAAAAAACTATGGCGGATGTCGATAATGAATGGAAGTAAGTATTTTCTAATGGATGTTATAAACATTACAAAATTATGGTGAAATTATAATGTTCTGATGGCATATATAATTACAGGAATGGATTCGAGTCTGACTCTGACGTTCCCATATCATCGAACATGTCGGCATCCAGCGAAAACGAAGGAAGTAATCTTGCCGTGGACAAATCGCCGAAACAGAATGGCACCTCCAGGAAGAAGCCTACTACGAGTTCCTCCGTAGGCAAGAGAGTTACACGACGCAGGAGGACCAAGCTACCTCGTAAACCCAGGAAAAATCCTCTGCCACAAGCCCCACCCCTGTACCTGGAAACTTTTAATTTACAATGTCCGAATTGCCCGAAGAAGTTTCCTTCGAATTCTCTATTACACCAACATATTAATAATACACACGTTCCGCAACGTTATCGTTTAAAGACAAAAATATCTCCGGATGGGATGACAATCAAAGAACTGATATCCAAGACTCATGCAAAATTCCAGTGTAACATTACAGATTGCTCAAAAAGGTTTCACACACAAAATGAGTTGGACAAGCACTCGGAACTACATGGAAGTTTCGAATGTAGTGTGTGTGACCACGTAGAAATATTTGCTCCCGACTTGGCCCTTCATGAACTCAGCCATTCCAAAGGAGATGATGAGACCGAGAGAAGTTTCAAATGTGCTCGATGTGCTCGCAAGTATTCCGTAAGGGTCTATTATACAGACCACTTTCTAGAAACTCATTTGGGAATGCTTAATGACAAAATTAGGTGTCCAATATGCCAGGCACCGTTTACAAATCAAAAAAGGGGCTCGCATGTGGAAAGGTATGTTTTCTCCCATTACAAAACTCATCACGAGTTGCCACCCGCTACCGCATCACGAGATGACGATGAAGTGCCAAAGACTGTTCACAAATGCGACATTTGTCCAGCCTACTTTCTCCACTTGTTCCAGCTAGACAAGCACAAAGGTCGGATTCATGGAGGCCCAACCAAACTAGTCAGGTTCAGTTGTGCGGACTGTGAAAGAACTTTCGATCTTCAACATCAACTGCGTGATCATCGAAGTAGAGCGCACAATGTGGAGCGACGCTTTCGCTGTACTTTCAAAGATTGTTGGAGAGCATTTGAAACCGCCACTGATTTAGAACTTCACAAAGCAACCCATGCAAGAAAGGTTCCGCTCTTGATTTGCTACATTTGTGGGAGAAAATGTTTGGGGAAGGGGAGCTTGACGACACACCTTAGGGTTCACGACGATGGGCGTCAACAACGCATAAGAGAAAACAGGAGGATGCATTGTGATCAGTGTGGAAAGGTTTGCAAGAACAAGAATACGCTAGAAGTACATATCTTGTCTCATAGCGGCCCGGAAAGTTGGCAGTTCACTTGTGAAGTATGTGCGAAGAAATGCATGACCCAGCAGAAATTGGAGGAACACTTGAGAACCCATTCGAAAGAAAAACCTTTCGTGTGTGATACTTGCGGACAGGCGTACAAGCACCGTCACAATTTGCGAATCCATGTGAACAATAAACATGGCAGAAGGGATATTCCTCATTCCTCGGGTATATTCGAAACCGGTCGCAATGGACCCGTGAACGTTGAAGCGGAAAAGTAGAGTTGTAAATTAAGCATTAAAGACATAATTAAAATATATGCTTCTAAGATTATATGTTTTCTGGATTCCATTAAGTCATTTAATTGATTTCGTTAATAAAGATATAAAATCATGGCTTTTTTACTTGCCTTGTTTGGCTTGTTGATGTTGCAAAATTCATGAACCTACATCAACCCACATGAACAATCAATACTTCATCTTCAGCCCATGTAACTGAAAATAGTTTCAAGAACAGAACTATAACATATGACGTAAATTATTTTTAAAAAATGCTGACCAGAATACACTTTTTAACATTTGGGAGAGATGAAATGAGATCCAGAAGCATTTATGCAAAAGAAATTAGTAAAATGCAAAGTAGATCTAGAGATTAAATTAATATGACATTTAAATAATGACAATTATTATCCCTTTTAATTAAATCAAGGAGCAAACTACGCGTTTCTTTATTTTCGCGTTTAAAATCATTAACATGTTCAATGAAAACCAATTTCTTCCAATATACTTCTTAATTGGTATTTTTCTTTTTACTAGACTTTTTGTGATTGTTAAATTGCCATTTGTCATATGTCCTGGCAATATCCTTCGTCTCATGTTTGCTATTCACATGAATTCTCAAATTATGTCGATGAGCATACGCCTGTCCACAAGTGTCGCAAACGAAGGACTTCTCTTTCGTATGGGTTCTCATGTGCTCATTCAACTTCTGCCTGGTCAAACATTTCTTTCCACAAGTGTCACAAGCAAACTCCCAACTTTCCGGACCACTGTGCGACAATAAATGGGTTTTGTGTTGTTCAGTTGTTTTGGACGTTTTTCCACACAGATCACAAACAAATTTAATTTTATGCACAAATTTCTTCTTGTAATTGGGGTCATGGGTAGGTAGATGCCTCTGCAAATATTCTTTTCTCACTAATCTCCCACAAATCGGACACGGAACAGGAGTGCGACTTGGAACGTGTTTGCCTCTTGTGTGGTGCTCCAAATCCAATTCAGTTTCAAATCTTTGGTCGCAATCTTCCACGGGACAGGCAATACACATTTCCACTTTGTGAACATTTTCCCGATGATGACGAAGGTATGTCCTGTCTACAAATATTTTCCCACAGTCTGAACAAGTAGAGTTGTCGTCCTTTCTTGAACCTGAGCCGTGCTCTTTCACATTGTGTGTCTCCAGTTGGATTAAAGTGAGGAAGTATGCTGGACATTTGCCACATTTGTGGACCAATGTGTTCACCGGTGTTCCAGGAGCTCCTCCATGATGAGTTGAGTAATGCAAATATAACATACGAACCACCCGATTCTTCGACCCGGGGGGTGGTTCCTGAAATACTGCGTTACAAATGGTGCAACGAATTTTGTCGTTAGAAATTCCCAAGTGGGTTTCAAGGAGATGGTTGATGCAGGAATTCCTTCCAGTTGTTTTGTGAAGGCAACGAGCGCAGTTGAAGAAAACCTGGCTAAATTTCTTCCCGGAAATTTTGGAAAGTTTTTCTGCCGTTTCTTTTCTGTGATTTGCTTCATGAATTGCTAGATCGGGAGCAAATTTTTTCACAGTAGAGCAAACAGTGCATTGGAAACTTCCATGAAGTTGAGAATGGCTGTTGAATTCATCATTGGTTTGAAACTTTTTACCACATAATTTAACACGACAGCTAAACTTTCCTTTTTTCCTAAAAACATACTCTTTGAGAGTTAGCCCTTCCGGCGTGATTTTGAAATTTAACCGATCTTCTGGATTGAAGTGTGTATGCATATGTGTGATTAAATCCCTCTCGTTGGAATACTGAAATGGACATTGGGGGCAGTTTTTCTTAACCCTTTCCGCGATACTTCGCCTGGGCCTCTCTTCGCTCAGTGGTTCAACCGACTTGCTAGGTGCATTCGCATTGTTGAATTTCTTGTTAGTATCGTTGAACGGTTGGGATTCTGAGCTCAGTTTAGGAACCACATTTGGGTCTTGACCGGAACCATTTTGATTTTGAGAGAAACTCCTTTCACCAACTTCTCGGACTTTACTTGCTTGGGGACTGCAATCCAAATGGCAGAAAATAATTTTAAATAATAATGTTATAAACTTTTAGAATATATTTCATTTATATCAGCACAAACACACGCACCCCAATTCGATTTCGATATCTGAATCCATGTCATCACATGATGAAGATTCATCTGACTCAGCAGATCCATCCCTACAATTTGAATAAATATTTAAATTAAAAATCTGGAACAACAACTCTGCTGTCTAGTGAATTTAACAATTCGAGTAAATAATAAAAATTCTAAAATCAAATTATGAGCTTACTTCCATCCCATGTCAAACTCGTCAACATCATCGTTTACTTCTTTTTTGAACCTTTTGACTTCAAACTTGCATTCATCATCTTCTCCGTCCTCGTCGCTTATCATCCCACTGGCTGCGTTGTCCAAATAGCACGATTCTTGATGACTCTCAAGGTTACTTAAATTCGAAAACGTCCTTTTGCATACGGGACATTTATGTATATTGCGGAGTTGTCTTGGCCTTGAAGGAAGTTGGACTGGATTATTTTGCTCTTGCACAACTTTCTCCAATGCATCGTCCTCAATCACAGGAACTGTAGTTTCATGTGACAGCATGTGTGACTCGAGGCTAGCTTTGAATCGGAAGGTTCGCAAGCATTTATCACAGGGAAACAACTGAGATCCTTTCGCGTGGACAACTCTCTTTCGCATAATTTTAACCGCATTTCCCGATGTTGATTTTCCGTGGTGAGCTGTGTAGTGTACGTAAATGGCTCTAGCCAGCGTCAATGGATGAGTAGATCCATCAAACGGAACTTGACAAATGGGACATCTAATCTTATCATACGATAGTCCCAAGTGTTCGTCCAGAAAATGATAAAGGTACTTGAATTTAGCGAAGGTTCTCGAATCACATCGAGCACAATTCAAACGTATTATATCAGGTTTACTGTCCATTTGTGGTATTCCTGCATGAAACTGAGCTTCATGCATTGCCAAATCAGGAGCAAAATCCGAAATTTGATCACAAAAATTGCATGGAAAGATCCCGTGAAGTTTCGAGTGACGCTTCAGATCCTCTCTTTTAAGAAACTTTTTGGCACAGGTTTCAACGGCACATTGGAACTTTCCATGTTTCCTTTCTATCACTTGCTGGATTGTTAATCCATCCTGACTAATTTTAGTTTTTACACAATTTCTTGGTGGATTTGTACATTTTCGATGAATACGAATATGTTTATTTAAATCTTTTCTGGTTTTATACTTGCTTGAGCATTTGGGACATTGAAATTTGAAGGTTGCAATTAAGGATGTACACACTTGTCGCGGACGCCGACGTTGATACAGTTTATATCGTTTTTTATGCATTAATGTATCACTACCGTCGCTGTCGCTATTACAGTCAGGACTATCCCCCATGGATATTGGTGCACTTTCTTCTAGTTCTTGTGTTGGTGTCAAAGATTCGCCGTGTGACGAATCCATATTCAATGTGTTGTCTTGTGCATTGTCATCTTTTAGTTGTAAAGTAGCGCTTTCCAAAGACTTGACATTCTCTTCAACTATCAGACTATTCTCTTGATGATTATGTTTGATGGATAGATCCTCAGTAATTGTACTTTGTTCTACTTCCTCCAAAGCTCCAGCTCCTTCGGTGTTTGAGGTAGTTTCAGCGATGACGATTTCAATCTGTAAAAAGGGAAAACATAGGACTACATTAACTATTTCCTAAATTAAATAGTAATTTGTAATTAATTAATCTCTACATGCCTCGTCGTTAACTTCACGATCCTTGTCATTCGTAATATCAGTATCCCCTTCGCATTCCAGTTCCACGTCTTCAATGCTTTCATCGTTGTAATTCTCATTGCAATCACTGAAGTCAGCATAATTCTCTTCACGCTCGACATCAGAAATTAATTGAGATTTGGTGGAATTGAAGTTAGCGGACGCAGTATTTGTATTGCTGTCCAGGAGGAATAGTAAAACCACGGTTACAAAGGATATCATCCATCCAAAAAAGCATTTTTGAAGGAGTTCAGGGTCAAAATCATCCCTCACAGGAACATAAATTTCTGAGAATGACTCCTGTCTAGACGGTCCACTCGAATGTGTGTCATCACCATTTCTACCACCACCACAGTTGTCAATGACAATCCTCGGATACGAATTGGACAGATAATTTGTACCTAAATTAAAATAAAACGAACATCCATGTCAATATGTCATATTTTCAAACTGGAATTGGAAGTTTTATTAAAGACTACAAAATTCACACTCTCTTACACTGCCCGATAAGGTTCACTCTTGTCGCTCTGAATTTCACGTAGGTTTTAGAGACAATGTCTTCTGCTGTGGAGCCTTCTCCTCCGTTACCTCCACCTCCTTCACATTTAATTGTACTCTCGCAATCATAACGTTTCACACTGGCTAATTCCGCATCCGCTCCTTTCATAACATTTCGCAATGTTTCCAGCTTCCAGTTGAGTTCCAGCTCGAGGCAACTTATCTGATGATAAACTTCACAAAAGGAATCCACAAGCTTGCTGCAGTCTTCACACACACATATATTCAGCAACTTGTGGAAATCGCTGTTTCCCGACATCCATGGTGACAATCTTTGCCTAAACAATCGCTCCAAGAAACTGAAGAATCTCTGAAATGATGCTTCCTTCCCTTGACTAGCATTGTCGGCATAATTAGTCACAGGTTTGAGGCAAAACACACACATTTTGCTAATTAACTTTGACATGGTCAACGGTAAAGAGATAAGCGATCAAGATAAGACAATTTATGAAACTTGCGGATGGTCATGGTGGAAATCTAAAGAAAATGAAATAATTGCTGTCTGTTCTCGCATTTCAGACATCTGAATGTCAACAATACAAAATGTAAACAAATAGAAAGGGTTCAACTCAATTCCCGCCATGTTATGGGGGCATTGTGGGACTTCGTCATTATTTGTTCATATTTATTCATGCGACGACATTTAATTTTAGCGAACGTAATTGGTTCTTTGTTGATTTTGATTTGTTCATGGATTTTCATGGAGTTACATGAAAGTAAGTCAATAAATATTTGCACAGTTTCTGAAAGATGGCATATTATCCTACTTCAAAATTCAACAATAGTTAATTATTAGTCCCTTATTAAAAATCAATGAGCAAGGTGGTAGTTTTAGTTAAGTAGGCATGTCTTTATTGTGGCGTTTAACATCATTGCAATTTCGCACGTCTTCTAAGCAAATATATATTTACTTCGACTTTATTTTATTTTATTATTGATCTTTTTTCTTTTTAGAAGACTTCTTGTAATTGTTAAACTTGTGGGACTGGAGTGGAGATAAATTCTTTGTTCGTAAATTTCATGTGGCACCATTAACGACCGTGATTGGTTCTATTTTCATGAATTTAAATATTATTACGTGTGTTATAATTGTTATACGTGTGTGAAAGCTCGATTCAGTCAAAATGTTAGTAAGTAGGCATTTCTTTATTGTTGCGGTTAACATCATTTCTATTTGTATTTTGTCTAAACAAAATTATTATTTCCAATATAATTTTCTTATTTATCTTTATTCTTCTTAGAAGACTTCTTGTGATTGTTAAACCCCCATTTGTCATATAGCCTGGCAATATCCTTTGTCTCATGCTTATTATTCACATGAATTCGCAAATTATGTCGATGAGCATAAGCCTGTCCACAAGTGTCACAAACGAAAGGCTTCTCCTTCGTGTGGATTCTCTGATGCTCGTTCAGTTTCTGCCTGGAGATGCACTTCTTTCCACAAGTTTCGCAAGCGAACTTCCAACTTTCCGGACCACTGTGAGACAATAAATGAACTTCAAGTTCTTTAGTTGTCTTGAAAGCTTTCCCACATTGGTCACACATTATTTTATTTTTGTGCGCTAATTCTTCATAATGCTTGGGGTCATGGGTTCGTTGATGCGCCTTAAGCATTTCTCGGTTCATTTTTTTCCCACAAATCGGGCACGGAACAATAGTTCGACCTGGAGCGTGATGGAATCTTGTGTGGTGCTCCAAATCTACCTCAGTTTCAAATCTTTTGTTGCAATCTTCCACGGGACAGCTAAAACGCATTTCCACTTTGTGAATCTTTTCCCGATGAATGCGGAGGTATTTCCTGTCTATAAACGTTTTCCCACAGTCTGAACACGTAGAATTGTCTGACTTCCTTGAACCTGAACCGTGCTCTTTCGCATTGTGTGTCTCCAGTTGCATTAAGAGGAGGAAATATGCTGGGCATTTGCCACATTTGTGGACCAATGTGTTCACCGGTGTTCCAGGAGTTCCTCCATGGTGAGTCGAGTAATGCAAATATATTTGAGGGGCCAAACGTCTCCTATTTTCGGGGGCTGGCTCATGAAAAACCGCGTTACAAACGGTACAATGAAGTTTGTCGTTAGAAATTCCCAAATGGGTTTCAAGGAGGTGGTTGATGCAATCCTTCCTGTGAGTTGTTTTGTGCAGGCAACGAGCGCAGTTGAAGACATGGTGAATGACTTTAATTTTGGAACGTTGTGAAATTTTTTCTACTATTCCTTTCCTGTGATTTGCTTCATGAATTGCTAGGTCAGGAGCAAATTTTTTCACTGTAGAACAAACGCTGCATGCAAACTTCCCATGCAGTTTGGAATGGTTGTTAAAGTCATCTTTGGTACGAAACTTTTTTTCACACAATTTAACACCACAGCTGAACTTTCCTGTTTTTCTCAGAGCGAACTCTTGGATCGTCAGCCCTTCCGGGGTGATTTTAAAGTTTAACCGTTCTTCCAGACTGATGTGTGAATTCATATGAGGGACCAAGGCTTGTTTGTCGGGAAACTTCATTTGGCAATGGGGGCAAGCCAAACTGAACGTCTTAAGCTTCTCCGCAGACACTTTCCTTTCATTCGTCCATAGTTTCACGGATTTGCCGTGTGACTTGGTATTGTTGTCATTACTATTAGCAATATTAGCATCGTCATTGGATAGCGGTTTAGTTTCTGAGGTGCTTGTAGGAGGATCAATATCAATCGGTTGTTCCGCAGAATCATTTTGGGACAAATTCGTTTCATTTGCTTCGAGTTGAGTACTAAAACATTAAAAGAAATTGGAACCCACATCTACATGTCATTACAAGATACAAATCATTGTAACAGAAAATATAATATAATTCGCCTTGTCATGCAAACTAATGCATGCAAGCATGCAGACATGCAAACGAACCCAAATAATGTGGAATCATCTACATCAGCTTCAGCCTCATCCAAAGATGACGATGCATACGATTCAGAATCAGATCCATCCCTGAAATTCAGATTATGGTAAATTTTATTATGCGCGAAATAGACGATATTGACAGATCAAAACAATTTTAATGTCGAGCTTCGGTTTCATGGTATAATTTATAAGTTCTCAAAAATTTTTCAACAATCAGTAACAATTTTGCTTACTTCCATTCCATGTCAAGGTCAACTTCGTGTTCTTCTTTTTTGAACTTTTCGACTTCAAACTTGGATTCATCATCGTCGCCGTCCTCATCGCTGATCATCGACCTGTCAATGTCCAAATGGCACGATTCTTGATGACTCTCAAGTTTACTTAAATTTGAAAATGTCCTTTTGCATACGGGACATTTATGCATATTGCGAAGTTGTCTTGGTCTTGATGGGAGTTGGGCTGGATCTTCTTGTTCTTGCACAACTTTCTCCAACGCATCGCCCTCGATCGCAGGAACTGCACTTTTATGTGACAGCATGTGTGACTCGAGGCTAGCTTTGAATCGGAATGTTCGCAAACATTTATCACAAGCGAACAACTTCTGAGATACTTTGGACTGTTTGGGCTGGTCTATTTTCTGTTGAATAATTTTATGAGCATGAGCAAGCTTCTTGTGAGTTGTCAATTGAGTTAATGTAATAAAGTAAGCTGGACACATATCACATCGTTTGAATCTATTAGTCTCATTGTTCCCTTGTACATTACACTCCGATGCCCGGTTCTCGTGGTGAGTGGAATAATGTGAATAAATGTCTCTAGCCAGCGTCCAGGAAAACTTAGCTCCATTAAACGGAACTTGACAAACGGGGCACCTGATTTTATCGCCGTAGATTCCCAAATGTTCTTCCAGAAAGTGATACAGGTACTTAAATTTAGGTAACGGCTTCGATTCACATCGAGCACAATTCAAACGCA
>JAQFZW010000935.1:0-37447 GCA_034687055.1 Heteromurus nitidus | reverse complement strand
AACACTATAAAGAAAGGTCTGTATTGTACTTCTTAGCACAGGATAAATATGCATGCATACATCTAGGTGGGGGGGGGGGCTGGCGGAAAATTTGTTGATTTCTGCCAACACATCAAAAATGTCGAAGACGAAAATATCTATCGAGTTCGTTCTACCTATTACTCATAGTTACCTGGATGATGAGTATATATATCTGGAATCAGCAAACAACTACCACCCATTTATCACAAAGAAAAACCACCTACTTTCCTTATAAATATATGTGACCGCTCTCAAGTTTGGTCAATAAAACATACAAATACATATTGCATTTCCAATGGAATATCAAACTTACGGTCAGAGAAAGAAGAAACTATATTGTCGATGTTGAGGTGGCTTGTTTTCAGTTGGGATAATTATGAAAACGTATTGTATTAATAATTATTGACAATTTTGAAAATGCATATGTTGGATGTCATTTCCTGCGAATATTTATCATGACTAATTTAGTTTGAAAATAAGTTCGTAAGGAATAAGGAAATGTAAGTAAGAATGCAACTCATCAATACATCCAACCCCAATAGCACACCATTTGGGCCCTTGAAGACATGTATACATTTGCTACTGGTACGACTGGCACAGATTCCACCCAATTACTCAAGTTGTAGTAATTACACACATCCGACAAAGTGGAATAAAAAGAAAGTTTTCCCTTCTAGCCCCTGAATTATATGTAAGAATTAAAGAGGACTGTTGTAAAACTGTATTAAGTGAGGAAACCAAATGGTGAAGTAGACCCACCTTTATGCCTTCAAGGATTCTAGGAGCAGGATAGTTTTCTAGACGTTTTCTTAGTTCACTCATTTTTTCTTTCTTTCTTTTCTGCTGATATTTAACTTTCACCATTTTCCATTTCCTGTTCCTTCCTCATTTCCGTTGCTCAAGCTCTCTTTAGTCTGTCCTTTCCTTTTTCCTTTGGCTTTTTATCACTTGCTACTGACGAAACCAAATGCCTCACTAGAATACACTCGGACTTTATTTACTCCCTATATTCTCTTCTTTTCATCTATTTTCCTCGAAATATACCTCTTAGCCACAATATTAGGCTTTCACTACTCGGTGAGGGCTGTAATAATGTTTTGAAAGAACCTTTAAGAAAGAGAAAAACACACCAAATGCTATGAATTTTTGACAGCTTTATTATTGCACAAGCTTTGTTAATGAAGATCTGTGATTAATTTTTACTTTTCAAAAGAGGCAGCAAAATTCTTATACAAGCTATGAGAATCATTTACTCAAGCAGTATTTGTTGTATGTTGTATTTTTCCATCCGCTTCGTTTATAATATATACCAGTCGTGCATTATTGCTGTTACATTTGGGAAGCATCGAAAAGACGAAATAACCCATAACGTCGTAATAAAGAGCATCTTCTTCATTCGTCCGAAGAAAGTCGACCAAATGTGAGTTTCTAATGTGTCTGATAATCATATACCAATATTGAATCAGAGATAAAGTAAGAGATGCAGAAAGCTACTTTGTGCCTGCTCACCAAGTAAATTTTCCCATTCACACCAAAACCTAACGCAACCAGGATAGATGCCACTTGTCCAATTTCCTCGTTTTTTGGAAACACTTTTCTCCCACCGCAATACCGCATCGGATACAGAGAAGTGGAAAACGTAACAAAAAAACAGAGTTTAAAAACATAATGACTACAAAAATAGGTATACCTAACCTTCCCTGTTCCGTGTTCATGCACAAGCACACGTCACGGTTGTATAGCACGTATCATTGTGTGCTCTACCCACGAATACACTTATCTATTCATAATGACGGGTTAGCAAAAAAAGCAGTGTGAGTTCCATATAAATACAAAATCATCTTACGTTCCTCCCAAAAAGTGGATGACTGCGTGGAAAAGGAGAGGAAGCCTTATTTTTATACAATTTTTTATGTATACCTCTCCTTCCCTCACAATTTCTCTTCTGCGTTTTTGTGTTTTCTAATATTTTTTTATTCTGTTTGCTTTTACTGCCTAAATATTAGTATGGCCTTACTGTCTTCGTCGTCCCCAAGAGTTTAGTCAAATCATCAGAGTTATGGCTTCCTTCAGGCCATTATATTATCAGCGAGACAAACAAGACGACAGAGAGAAAGAGAAAAAATACTATGCATGTATGGGGGAAATGATATAAAACACAATATGAGGAGATTATGATGTGTGTTATGTTTGGTTGTTGTTACGCTACTCCTCCGAGTATGTTTATGGCGCGGCTCCTTTTTTATTTCCTTTCTCTCTTCGCCTCGCTTTTCCTTTTCCTCTTATGAAGAAAGTGAAAGCTTTCACAAGAGCCGTAAAGAAAAAAGAAAGAATTGTGCTCGCACACAAGACCGGAATAGGGGAGAAATTCTCCTCCATTTATAAGTGTTTTGAGCGAAAAGTGTGTATGACTACTACAAGTGTAATAAGAACTATATATACACACAAGTGCTTTTTTGTGAGAAATGATATGCAACAAACCAACCCAACCAAAGTAAAGAAGCACAACTTGGGATTATTAATTTCTTTGTGAACTATGCCATGAGCTGGAATAAAACATGTTTATGCAAAGGCAGTAAAAACGGTAATGGGAAAAATGGCTGAAATGAAAAAAGGAGGAAAAACAGCATGAAGTAGCCTCTTCTTTCTCCGTTCAAAATGTACGTATGTATACAATTTTAACCACCGAACGGAATACTTTGAGATGAAACCATACAAAATGGGTTTTGTATCAAAGTGGTAAAAAAATAATGCACCATTGTTTAGGATCATTAAACGAATTTATGTATAAAACTACACAAGAAACGGCACGCCTGTGTCAAACAAGTTCACAAATTCACAATATGGTATAGTACAAAAGTGCATTTCCAAATATATCAATCA
Source organism: Heteromurus nitidus (assembly GCA_034687055.1). Lineage (NCBI taxonomy): Eukaryota > Metazoa > Arthropoda > Collembola > Entomobryomorpha > Entomobryidae > Heteromurus > Heteromurus nitidus. The sequence goes on along the minus strand of JAQFZW010000935.1, from coordinate 34,543 downwards.
GTATTGATATCGACAATCATCATCCATGCAAAAAAGTTTTAGCAAAAATGGAAACTGGTAACAAAAAGATTAACGAGTCGTAACGCTTGCGCTTAGGAGTTGTGTAACAATTATCCCCCATTCGTAAATTGAATACTCGAGGTAATTGTATTATTTACCTCGAGGCATAAATTATTCGGATATAACTTCAAAGATGAAAAACGGACGAGTTACAGATCAGTCTATATAGTCTATAGTATATTATAAATCTCACCCTTAAGGTAGATGATTAGAGATGATATACCAGCGAAAATAATCCTTGTTCAGCACAAGCGGCACTTTTGTGTCATTTTTTAAACTTACGGCGAGAGAGCATTCTGGATGGATCTGAATGTCTCTTCCTAACTAACGTACTCTCTGTGTGCTACTTACTCTGCGTGTGCTGTGAATATACATAAATATTCCAGCCACTACAATCCACTCGCTTTCTCCGCTGTTGATGATGATGATAAACCAGTAATGTTGCTTTCATTGCTGTCTCCTTCTCTGCCTATAGACGTTTGGTGTGTGTTATGTGTGCTGCCATTTCCTTTGTTGTTCTTTTTTGATAATAATGGCACGCTTGAGCACAACGAGCAAAACTTAAATAAGTACATATACACACGTATTTGCGTATAATATAACTTTTTCCTGGAAAAAAATATCAAAAATATAAAAAATCCTCTTGGTTTTATACCTCTGCCAGAGAACAACCGAGTAAAAGCCGTCACCATATTCTATTGTGATTCCATTTCCATCTCTCTGGCATATGTCTTTCTGATATAACTCGTATATGGCGAGGAAAAAAATGTGTGCACTTTGCTATACATATGTTGAGGTATTTTCTCATTTTTTTTCTCTCTCCGTGTGTGATGTACAAGTGTACAAAGATAAATTTATGGGTTCTGTCGTGTCTTCATGCATTTCATAAAAAATGCCAGTAAAGGAACAGCAGGGCTGCACTGGGGTTAAGAGAAACTTTCCCTTGTGTGTCCCCAACCGTCTTTTTTTCGTATGCTAATACAATACAACCTAGAAAAGTTTCCTATGGGTGGATTTGGATGCTGCTGTTTGGCTTCTTCTTCCACATTTTCCTACTTCTTCCTTTTATTATTATTCTTATTCCCTGTGCCTTTTTTATGTTATTCGGGATATGGTTGACGTATGTGTGGTGGTGCTTATGTACTTATGCATCTCCTCTCTCTCTCTCTCTCTCTCTCTCTCTCTCTTATTTTTCTCTTTCCCTGTTCACTCACACAACACAATTCACTCTCTCTCTCTCTTGGAAGGAAAATATACTGACATACATAGCATGCATAATAATATCTTTCCTCTTTTTCGCCAGTGTGATGTTGTTGATGGTGGTGAAAGAAAAAAGGGAGAGAAAGCAAAGCGTTGGGCCAGAGGAGACCACGAGTTAGCTTGTTAGGCTGTGACGTGAGGTAATATATAATGTAATAATGTTTCTTGAGCCCTTCTTCTTCGTCTTCCCTGTGGAGACGAGTGAAAGGAAGGAACAAGTACAAAGATGAATGACAAAGTTTTTAGTACTTTTGCCACTGGCCCACATACATATATATATACACACAGGGAGATTACTCCGGCGGCCAATGCTCTATTGCTCTCCTACTTTTCTCTCACAGCTTCAAAATTGTAGACACATAATATTCAACAATACCGTCATCGTTGTGTCTGTGTTGGATGCATGGGAGTGAAAGTTCTTTTGTTGAACAACTTAACGAACTTCTTTTTTTCATATCGTGTGGTGGTGGTGGAATGTAAGACGCGGTGGCTCTACAAAAAAAGTTTTTCTTGATCGCACGTATCTATTGTAAATCGTGGTGATACATGTATGGAAAGCATTATTATAATGGGTTGCTCCTATCTAAAACTCTCTCACTCGCTCTTTTGGTGTCACACCTTTTTTGTTCGCTCTCTGAGAAACGTTGTGGTGAGAGTGGTGGTTGGGGAAGTGGGATGACAAAAAAAGTACGGTGTTCGCAATGACAAGGTTGTGGATTGCTTGTATAATGCAATATTGCAGTTTTCACTTGAATTTTTTAAGCAGGAAAAGCTTCACCATATATATTCATGTTTGATGTGTGTAATACTTACAAAAAATCTCTTTATATTTACGAGTCCAAAAGTTTAAACGGTTATGAAGAATATGTATCTAAAAAAGAAAGTAATATGTGTAGCGAAATTCTGCTTTGTGCATTTGTGGTTTCTTTATTCATGTCATTATTATGATGATTACCATGCATAAACACAGGGCCACCACAACTTCGACTCCTTTCCCCCTTTCGCTCATAATAAGTAACTGGGACAAAGCTTTCTCTCCGCTTTTTGAGTGAAAGTTTCTGGTTTTGCTAAAAGTATAATGTATGTGTAATGTGCTGTGTGTGTTGTGCTGTTGAGACATGTCATCGGAGCGTCGGTCGCGTCTTTCTTTTCTTCACCAGGGAGAGAGTGAGTGAAGAGAGAGAGAGCGACAAAAGTATAAAATGTAGGCTGTATACTTATAGAGAGAGAAACGTACAAGAGAAGCGAAGAAAAGGCAAAGAAGATGGCTGTCTTGTTGACGTCGTGTGTCGTGCATCATTTCTCTTTCTGTCCTTCTTTCCGAAATAAGCCGAAGGAAATCTGTTCACGCAGGTTATGATAAGCTTAATTTTGTTGAAATCTTCTTTTTCCTTTAGGTTCCCTCGCTTCCTCCTCCTTAGATTCTTTTGCTTTCCTTCCAAGCGTGCTGTGTGTGTGCTCCGCGCTACTTTGATGATACTTCTGATGATGTGATATTAAGGATTTCCCCATTTCCCTCCCCCGATAAAAATGAACACAAAACTATAAGACCGCGATGAAGATGTGTGGGTAGATTTTAAGGGGCATTTTTGATGTTGGAGAAAGGCAACTGAATCAATTCGAAAATTGTGAAAAACGAGATTACTTGTTTATATATAGAACCTATGTTTAATGGCTTGTGTTACGAAATTCCAGCAGTGTTCTTACAGGCATGCATGCCCTCAGATATAAAATCACAAGGAATAATAATTTTGTATGATTGCCAACTTGCATATCATTCAATTTAATGTATATTGTATCATAATATAATACAAGAGGAAATTGAGTAGGAGTGTTGGCTTTCAGTTTCCTGGAAGAAAATATCTCCTATAAGCTTTTGGATCAGCATATGGCATAGACATACACTATATACTTGAAATACAGCTACATACCAAAATACAATATAAATAAGGAGAAACAAACAAGGGAAAAAATTTTCATGGAACGGGTTTCACGCATGAATGGTCAGAGAAAAGTTTGAACAAGCATGAATTTTACCATTCCTTTTCCTCTTCGTTTTCTCTCTCTTCTTATGTATATTGTTCTTTTCCCCTCTCTCCCTTAGCTTCAACTTCTTATGTCGTTTCCGAGAATTTTCTGTGTGAGATCATGTAGTGTAAAGCAAATCACGTTTGGAGCAACGTGTAATCACGTAAAAGATGTTGTGATGTACATGTAGTATATAGTATTCGTAAGTCTTCCGGCGACTTATTTATTTGACCATTTATACATCGGAGAATAGGAAAATATCCTATAAGGTTTGATTGGAAGATGCTTGTGTTTCCTACTTCTCCTTTATTTTTTTGTTTGTTTTCCCTCTGAAAATGTAAATAAATTTATTTCAAAAGAAAGGCAAGCAAGCAGAGAGAAACGGAAGAAAGACAGAGAGAGAAAATTATAAAAGGGAAAGGAATAAGCAAACGAAACCAAATCCAATATACTTGGATTACGTGCATATTATACGGGCATTTTCTATGCTGCGTATATATATATGGACACACATGCCTATTATCATCTCTCACTCTCTTTGCACTTACAATAGTGGTTTGATATAAAGTTCGCTCTAAATAACAAAAGGTTGCACAGAGCACGATCTTCCAGAGAAGAGACAAGTAAGCGTGTTGCAAAAGGTATATAAATATAGATACATACATTTATTTACTGTTCAGATGTGAGGTAGGCGTAAGTTCTTCTCTCAGACAGTGAAAAGAAGAGAGAAAGGATAGATTTGAACTAAAATAGGGCCACTCATGAAAAGAAGATCCTTCACTGCTCACTCACGAAGAGTAAATCTACAAAACCTCCATGTTTATCCGTATAACGGCGAGCTTGTTCATTTGATATATAAAAAGGAGACTACCACTGCCACACAGCTCTCTGCTCTTAGGAACACATATAAGCTGAACATGTATCAAGACAGAAGTAAAAGGAAAGAAAAGACAAGGGGAAATTACAAGGGAAAAGGGTGAATCATTCCATATGAGTGAGCAAAGTACCTTGGTCAACAATGAAGTTTTAAGTTTACTCAAAGCTTAAGGGCTTTTCTCCATTCGGCCTCTTCAAGAATACATTTGCATTTGCATTGCATATTACACATTATTATGGGGAAAGCCTGGAGCAGGATAGGATAGGAGTGAAGGAGAAAGAAAACGTAATATTGTGTATCCAAGCTCTCTTGAGTAATTTTATATATCATCATCAACATCGTCGTCATCATCATGATTGTAACAAGAAGACCATGTTGAAATGAAATGTATATTTGCAGAATTCCTCTCTCCGTGGAACCAAATTCGCGCTCCTTTGGTATTATAACGTGATTGTGACTTGACTACTACCCCTTCCCGTTCTCTTTTACGTGACACTAATTCAACAGTACACAAAAAAATAATATGGCTGATGACGATGATGAAACGAGCCACTACACACACCTCTCTTCCTTCCTTCTTTTTGTATGTATGTGGGGCGATGACGGGTTTTATTACTTCTTTTGAAGAAGGAGAAAGCAGGACAAGGGCTTGCCATGTCACCCACTGTTGAAATAAGCTATCAAGTGCTCTAAAACGGAATTTCCAGTTATTGCCACTTACAAAAACTACTTCACGGAGGTATAGCGGTAGGCAATGTGAAGGTATAGATATATATTAGCCTACAATGTTCTGCCTAGATATGCCTTATATTAAAAAAGAAACTGCAAATTAATTTCTGTCATGTGGAATATATCCATAATTCTAAATACATATACACGATGACGTTTTTCCCACTGAAGTTACTATTATCACTATCATTTATCACATTTTTAATCATTTTAGTTGCTCATTTCTTCGGATAAATGATAGACGCACTCTTAAGAACTCGATTACTAATCATTTCCCCGATTTTTGGTCCCGAATAGTCTTGGTCCTATGCAAAGCAAGTTGCGTATGATTTTTACATACGTGAATTAAAAATTTCATTTATTCTTTCAGCATTTATTCCTGAATTGCAATTTTTATTTGTTTGAATCGATTTCAAAGTTAAATATTAATATTTCAGCTTTCGATGTAGTCAAATGGTATCTTAAATTTCTGTATAAATGACTACATACATTCGGACTAAAAATTCACAAAAGCAAAGTAAACTAACAAATAAGTAGATCACTGGCGTATCTGCAAGTGAGCTCGTACTTTACTTCTGCAGCACTTTACCTATATGTACTGTGCATAGCTGCAGCGATCTTTATTCCGAAAGATGTAAATGTAACAACTGGACCACAACGTTGTTTAAGAGGCAGAAAATCGAGATTTAGTAGTGTAGTATATTGTGAAGTATGTGCGTGGTTCTATTGATATGCATAATATTGTGTGTTTTTGTTGATACCAATCCAGCTACTACAGTCATGCTCTAACTGGTAGTGCTGCTGACTTGGTATAGCTTGGGATTCAGTTTGTTGTATTGTATGCCCGATGATGTCATTCTCATGTGCTTTCTCCCTTTCACCACAGATGAATCTCTTGAGCACATTGTACACAACTTACAAAAGTTCTGCAAACACAACTGCATTCAATATATACTTTTGTCCAGGCCACTGTTCTCCTGCTTCCTGTTATAAAATTATGCTCATTTCCTTCTCTTTTCGATTGCTTAGTTTTTTCATCTGACAATCTGAGTCAGAACAAAAGCCAGTTTGGTGTGGGTATATATATGCAAGTGGGCGACAAGCAGCTCCAGTTTTCTCCATTGTAAACTGACTGAGTCATTCAGTTGAACTTGATGTGATTATAATATTGAACACCGTAACACACGGTCCGAGCTGAATTCCATTCCATGCTGATCCCACATACCAACTCATATGCACTAGCGTGTTTTATGTTAATCCGGAGACAATATATGTACAATACAAAACCGTTAGCATGATTGTTATATATTTCTGTTTTTATTTTGATACATATGCGCATTTATGTACTGTGTTACAGTTAGAGTATACAACTCGATAAACATCCAATCACAACTGATGCAAAATTGAATATTTCCGCACTCCTTGTTATTATTACTCATAATCCAAATAAATAGAAACCTTCTCTCTACATAATCAATGGACGAACGGAAAGATGAAAATGAGTCACATCTTTCGGTTTCGGAGTAAACAGAAACATCAGACTAAACAAAGTAATTCACTAAGGATTATACCGTATATAAATATTATGCATATTATTGTGAAGACTCGAGCAGTTGCTGACAAAATGCACCGTTCCCTTCCTCTCACATCCTCTCTTCATCCCCACCGTATTTGTTCAGTACCGGAATTAATGCAAGCACAAGCAAGTTGCTGGACGACTACTGGTTGAGTTACGTTTGAAGAGGGCTTAACAGAGCGTGTGGACCCTAATCGCATCAAACGCTCGGGCCACTAAATGGTGACAATGTACATGTGTGTGTATCATATAGATTGTGCTGTGCTATAATGCTACACATTCTATTGCGCAATGCAATGGTTTTTTGCATGATAGCAAATAAAGGAAATCTCACACAAAATGAGTACCTTTGCTTTTCGACAATTATCAACGTTCTATTCTAACACTTATCAATACAAATGCAACATATGATGGATAATCTCATTTCGTCTATCTTAAATAAGGTTGTGGGCATGATATAAAATCAGGTAGTCTACTAGTTTGCTAGTATAGTGTCCGCTCTCTCATAAAGCCACTTGCTGCTCTTTACTCACGCTCGGATGCCGATTTAGAAGGATTATAGTAGTGTAGAAGGGAAAAAGGGATTCTCATTGAGAGAAGTTCGGAGTGGTCGGAACCCAACTTTCAGAAAGAATTAAGAAGAGTTCATGGTCCGTTTGTTCAATAATAATAATCCGTCTGTTTGCCAACCACCACGATGGACTGTTTGTTGCGGCAACGATATATACCGTTGAGTTCTTCCACATCCCTCCTCATCCGCAGTGGATCCTATTACTCACTCAATTCACAAACACCTCGCGCGTGCATTGTTTCCCCATTCCATGTTATTGAAGGGCTTGTCTCTCCACACTGCAGAAATGCATACAAAAAGTTTTCAATGGAGCTCTAACTATAACCCACTTAGGAAATTCGGAGATAATGAAATGTGCTGTGTAAGCTGGGAGGGTGGAATGAGACAAATACTGCTGCTTTATTTATAGAAGAAAAATCCAATTTCTTATATTTAAGATTATTGTTATCACAAATTTAGGATGGGTCGTGTATTGGTTAATGGCACTTGCATACCGATATCATCGAATTTTCTTATTAAAGACATGTGTATATCCAGCATATGTCTAAAGTGAAAATCTATAATGTTCCTTTTTCGACAGTGAGATTTAATAAGTACATTCTGGTCTATTTACAAGCTAATACTGTGTCTTCGCTCACGTCCATTGGAGTTTGGGAATGGAAAAGCACATTATGAATGCGCACTAAAACATTGGAAACGAGTTCCACAGAAAAGAAAATAACAACTCAACCTATGTACTTGTTACTCGTCACGTTGCGATACTGGAAAATAATAGAAACGCAAGCGAGCCCAAGAAAACCTGACTCGAATAGATTATTATTTCATGCACATTAGCCAACACACAAGACAGACGAGCTTTTGTGTACAGTTAAGCTACAATACAAAAACACATGGTTCACCTCCTCTCGTTTCCGTCTCTCCGTGTAAATGCTACTTTCCTCCTTTCCCTGAAATTCTCTGGCCTTCGCATGAGATACAATAAACAGTGAGATGCTCTCTCCTCTCCATGCAGCACACCATCTTTCTTGTGGAAACTGTGTTTGCAGAGAGAGAGAGAGAGAGAGACTTCCATGGTGTCCTCACCCAGCCGTCCGTAACGGCTCTTCCATTGCTCGTCTCGTTGTTGTGTCATGTAATGAGCCAAATTTACATATTATTAGGTTACGACTCTTCTGTCGTGCTAACAGCTTTATATATACGTGTGTTGTGTGTGTGTGTGTACATAAGTACAATAAAAATATAAGTGAAGCGAGGAAGAGCCTAGCCAGGGAAACTACATAAAGGGAGGAAAGGCAAACTGAGAGAAGAAAGGACAAACAACGGAGCGTAGAGTGCGAGTTGTGAGAGATGATGATGATGATATTTCAGCCATACATGAGCTACCGAATGCTCTTTGTGAAAAGGGAAAGAGTACATGATTTCACTGACAAGGCGAGCTGAGCTAGGCAAAGTATTTCGCCATAGGGTTCACACTTCCTCTCTCTCTCACTCTCCGGTGGAAGGGAAAACTTATATAACACTAGGCTGAAAGTAATATATTACATGGGTTGGTAATAGAAGAAAAATGTACATGTGTACTCATAGAAATATTTGATAGAATAGATTATAAGGTATAGTGGTGGATGGTGTCTGGCATGGCCTAGGGACCCATAGGGCTTTAATATCATATGCCACACAGCAAACAACCCAATTCCCTCTAATGATTTGTATGGATGAGGTTGGCCCATTGTGCTCTCCCATTATATCCCTTGTATTATTTGTGTTGTCTTCAAATGTGTTTTGGATACACAGAGAGTTAAAGAGAGAGAGAGAGAGAGAGAATGCATGCACCACATATATACAACTTTGTCAACACGAAACCAGAAACGGGAACCTCCACGCAGTTCCCTTTTGTTTGGAATAAAAACGTATTCACATTTCAACCATCTACCACCCATCCATCCGTTTCTCTTTCTCTCTGTTTCGTCTCTTTTTATACGATATAGCACTCCACGCTCAGCAGCCTTGGTGTCGTTTGTTTGATGCAATAATAAGCATACACAACAAAGGCGAGCTACCTTTTTTTTATTATAGTTTACACGGTTAAAGACAAGACATCTGACATAGCATGTAATTTCGTATGCAAAAGATTATTGTAGAAGGAGAGAGAAAGAGACAGATAGGAATGTGTGGAAGGAAACAAAAACGAATGCAACTACGACGGGGATGGATTCGTATGACAACGACAACGACACAGGATGGAGAGAGGCACAAGGTGATGCAAGCAAACAGTCTCTCTCTCTCTCTCTTGTCAGCACCGTGGAACCGCGGATTATTAGGAGCAGTATTGATGGTCTCCGTACTGGGTTATACAATAGTTAGATTGGCCTGGGAATATGTAAGTACTGAATGGGGAGAATAGGATGATGAGACTCCTGAATATACAAACAGAGTCAGCAGAGGACGAGATCGAGAAGGCTTTGGGAGCGAGCGGAACACAACACTAGTTAGCTCTTTTTATGGATTTTTGCTAATAAATACGGGAGAACGCGATCCTTGTCACGCATGCATGTATCATGCATCCATAAAAGAGAAAACACACACAAAGACACTTGCTGAATTGCATCTTCTGCAATGGATGTTTAGCATTCCTCTTATACCTCGTTGATCATCCAGACAATCTTGTATTGGCAATTATTGAAATCGAGTTAAATGTGCGGAGTGTAATGGACGAAGGCGATGAAGATTGCCTTCGTTGTGGAAAGTTGAGTTGTTCAATTCGCAAAACTATTACAGGAGCTGTATGCATTTTTCATAATTAGTTAATTGGACATAACGATTTGTATGAGTGTACATGTCCTCCGCGGGCGTACATTTTATGTCAACAGAAATAAGTTGTTGTTTTTTGTACTCTGTACATTTTTCCGGAGCTACTTACACCGCAAGTGTATAAATAAGGTTTTTAAAACAAATTAAACTTACAATTTTATTACGATGTCAGCATACACTTAGAAATAAGTATCAAAAAGTGCAGTTACCTTATCTAAATATATGCATACCGGCACTAGATCATTTATAACATAAAACGCCACGAAGCTCATTTGTATTTCTCTTTCTATATGAGGCGAACGCCTCCCACGATTCGCTACAGTTTTTATGTAGCAAACTATACATCTACATTTCCACTTGTGCTTATATATTCTTCTTCCTGCTGACAAACAGCGAAGTGTTCAACTCTTCTCCGTAATAAGAGCTTCTCAGGCGTGTGCCTTTTATTTATTAATAACTGTGTGAAACTCGACGGGTTGGAATTAGAATTATTAGAATTGCAATATTATATTACATTAATTTGATCATTAGGACGGTTCTCCAAGAGTGAGAACGGCGGAGCGAACTAGCATCATGCCCGCTGCTAACTACCATCTCACCCATAATGAACGATGAGTCGGAGAAACTCACTCTCCCATTTAGTCATTGTCATGCAACACATGTACACACACTAAAAACTGTGCTACCACCGCCATGATACACTTTTCTCTCACTCTCTCTCTCTCACACACAGTCACGGAAAAGTCATGGAAAAAGGGGTTGTAAAATGGTTAGGAAGAGGATCGTGAGCTTGCATAGATATACTCCACACATTTCACACATAGTCATATTGTAGGTATATATATACTTTTACGTATCAACAATAAAATATCTACATGAAGAAGTACATGCAAATGAATATTCACGAGTTATAGAGAATGTATTTTTTATCCAGTTAGTTCAACCAAGTTTTGTGCCCATCGAAGCATGCTTTATGAGGATCAAATGGATGTAAATTTGAATTTGTCTGAAATATCTTAAGCCTCTTCCTCCACGTATTTTGTAGATAGAATTACATTTTATATATATGGTCCGCTCTGATATATATATATTCCACTTCTGGGAATCATATATATTATATCGCTATAATTTTTTTCCATGCCTCTTTTTCTCTGAGTCAGCTTTCAGTTGACAAAAGTATAAGTAGTACAAACAAGTTTATGAACTAATATAAAGCAATTAGATTACTGCCGCTTCTGCAACGTTTTAGAATTGAGAGAAACACTCGTTCACTCACTACTCGCGTCCCTCATTCCCACCTTTCAGCTTTCATTTTCTTGTCATCTCGAATAACTTGCTTCTTGTTCAGTGTTCCTCATTATTTTCCATTTTTCTATCCGTCACACTTCTCTCGAGAAAAAAACTTGGTTCATTTAATGCAAGAGTGCTTTATATGCATGTTGAGCGTAAAGATGGATATATACTGGAGCTATACATCATCATACCCAAGTTGTGCTCGTTGGGATTTTGAGGACATTAGAATTTTTATATATTCTGGGAGAAGAAGGAAAAAATCCCTAACAAGTTCATTTAGAAGAAGTGGGATGTAAAAGGCTGTTCGTGTCCAAAGCATTCTTTTCTCATTCGCCATCATCATCCTCTCCTACACACTTTTTTCTCTCTCTCTCGCATTTGCCACATGAACAACGGTATCTAAAAAAATGCCTACTACACGGAATATATGCTCCTGGACTGGAGAGAGGAGAAAAAATTTAGTTTTTTGAGCATAAAATTACTGTCAGTTCACTACTTATTTGCACCATATTAAAGGGAAGGGAAATGGCAACCGACATTTCTGACAGGACCCAAATAACCAATTTTCATTAAAGCACCCCCAACGATCCTCAGTGATTTCTTTCAAAATCAATTTGCATCCCCATTAAATCCTCTAACTTCGTATTGCTCGTTTGGGCCGTCATCGTCATCATCAAAAAAATCCTTATACTAAATACATTTCTAATACTCTCCTTCTATCTATCATCATATATACATCGACACTTTTCCCCCCTTGAAGATCTGATAACGTTTATAATGTAATATGTGCAGTGCACCTTCGTGCCATTTATCACCAACGCCGATTTATATACTTGTTGTAAGCTTCTAGCTGGTATAACTGTAAGGTAATAAGTGTCGTCGTCAATGGTGGTGCGGTGTGTGTGCCCGCTAACGGCTATAAACTTTACACAAGTAATATTAAATGCTTCATGCCAACAACCAGATCAGCCAACGGAGCAATAATATTCCTGTTGAGAGCATCTAGTTTTTTTATATACTCGTGGTGTGGTGTGTAGATGCGGATATAAAGCGTGGTACTCTGCGTGGTTATTAAAGCAGTAGAGAAGAAGAAAAAAAGGGTTGTTGCCAGTTGCCATCATCATTTGGGACCCATTATCTCGAAGGGAGAAGACAAGTGACAAGCAGCAAATTATCTCACAGTCTCCTGCCTTCCTTTCACTTGTAGTTAAACCATCCTCCTCCTCCCAGCCAATACCCTCCATTTTTCTCTCATATATTGGCATAAAAACTAGTTACAAGAATTTCCTGTGCAGAAAATGGTTATGAAAAAAAGTGTTTCATTTTTTATGAAAGGGAAAATGGGTGGTATATAGAAGCTATGCACAAAAAAGCAACTTTTTTACTACATCACGATACCATGTTAATAGGAATGAGGCAACTTTTTTCCTCGGTATATATAACACATTGAAGCAAGAGATGAGATGCGAAGATGAGGAATGAGGAGCGAAGGAAGGGAAAAATCATATCAAGCAACCAATGGTTTTTTTTTCTCTCTCTCTCTCTCTCTCTCTTCTTATATTCATCACGGATGACTAGCTAGTATAAAAAAAGTCAGGTTTGAGGCTTGTAGTTATCTAGTGTTCTAAATGTATGTTTAATAAGTAGAAGTGAAAAGAAGGGAAATGGGGAGAGAGAGCGGGACCGAGGTAGAAAATGTTCTATGGTATTTGATATTCATGCATACATTAAAAAGTATAAAGTGGAAGTTTTGTTCACGCTTTCACTTCTCTCTCTCTCTCTATCTCATCTTCTTCCCTTGTGACATCTGATAAGGTTGCCTCACTAAGTTGTTGATGATGATGATGATCCTTGTTGTGTTACTTATTGCTTGCTTTGCACACGCTTGTGCACTTTGAAAATTCTCGTATAATGATGTAATAATATAACCACATATCCAGGAAATGGATTGAACCCATCCAGTCAATTTTTCAAGTCTTTTCCATCTCTCTCTCTTCTCTCCTCTCTCCCTCGTCTTCTTTTTTTCCTGCTTTTTGGCACGATGTGCCTCCAGCTAGCTTTCACTTTATTTATTAAGGAGAAGTTTCTCTCGCATTTTTGAGCGTGGGCTCATTTATTCCTTGTTATACACTCGTATACAAAATATACTTACGCAGTTGTAGATGGAGTTTACGTTACATTACCGAATCGGATTTTATTAGATCTTCGACTGATCGTGAGTATTTATAAGGGTATGACGCAGAACCATGATTTCATTTCGTGGAAATAGCGAGAGTGAGTGATGATTACGATATCGTTACTTTGTATAAGGATGCCTAATACACGGGTATTCATTTTCATAGACAGAAAATTGACCGTTCTTTCCTCTCACTCACTCTGACTGAATTTTTCCCGGTAGACCAATTTGTGGTATTGCGTGTGGCATTCGCCTTCGAGGAATGATGTGCTTACAAAATAATATGTAATTTCACATTTGTACTGGTTTCCGATTCCGAAACCGAAATATCTCTTCAGGACATGATTGGCGAGAAATGTTATCAAATCAGTGCTCCCTAACTAGGAATTGAATATGAGAAAATAACTTCACTTAAATGTATGTGTGTAGTCGTTGGATATGAAGAGGATCCATATATTATCTTAATTTGCATGTCTCCCTGTTGCTAATTTTGGATTCTCTATTTTTTGCCAATCTTACTTGTGGATAAAGGGATGGTACTCGAAAGTCACTAATGCAATTCAACGTTTCGACTCAATATCATGTATTACTGGAAGTACATGCATTTATACTCTGTGTATAACTTGTCAAATTGTAATATTTTCAATAACGAATCAAGCCGATACATAAGCAAGCGCTTTCTCCGCAATATTGCTCATCTAACCATATCTCATTTTGAGAACTCGCTCTCTTTATTTGTAATGCGATCAGGATGAAAGGAGAGAGAGGAAAAAATGAAGGAACATCGCATCGAATCATCGACGGCTGTGCGAGTTAACAAAGTGAAAGGATTTCTGCCTAATATATTTATTATTGGAAAAATGTATTTTAAAACTTAGCATATCCTAAGCAGCAGCTGGAAGAACTAGTGAAGCAGCTTAGTTATTTTCTCTTGACAAGAATTTTCTTCTTCTTTTCACATTCTCAGTATAACGTCGATTTTTATATCACATCACATTATATCGCTCCCCGTGCATGAGTTGTTTGAAGAGCGAAGGAAAGAAAGAAGGCGTTCTTTTTTCCTGTAAAATGTGTGGCGTAGTAGCATGCATTGGTTATTAGAAAAAGAGATTCTTTTACATGAAAGAAGGAAAAAGAGACGTATTATGCACGCCAAGGAGAAGAGCTACAGAGAAAAAAAGAAGATGAGGACGACGATGATGATGATGACGATGATGATGGTATCAATCGATTTTAATAAAGTCTCTTCTTTCCACATCTTTCACTCACAGCATGGAGTCTCCCAGACGAGTGGAAGACAAGTGATACTTGTGTCGACGAGTGTGTATATGTGGATATGATTACACAAGTACATTCGGAGAGGAGTAGTGAAGCAGCAAGCAGCAGTTGTCGAGGTGCATTTTTGACTCTCTCTGAGAGAACTGAAGAAGAAAGTCGACGCTAGTGGGACCATCACAAGAGTACATAGAAAAAGGAGAGTTTTAAAGTTAGACAACAGCAATGGCTCCTCTCTGTATATTATGTTAGTTATTAGAATAGGGTGGAATCAACTACTTTCCCGGAAGCCTATGGCAAAAGTTATAGTACGCTTTTGTGAAACATATATATCTACTCGTCGTCTCTTGTTGATCCCTTATTATTTTTCCGGTGATGGAAAATGACGACGATGATGAGAGGTGAGGATATGATGGTAGGAGAAAATAGAGGTAATAGATGAAAGTATAGGACACAATCTGCGAAAGGAATTCCATAGAAGATATATAAATATACTCATATTTTACAAACATCCACATCCACTCCTTGACAAGAGAAAACTTGAAGAGAGTGAGTTATGTAGAAGTTTCATTCACTTCACTGATGATTACATATTGATAAAAAAGAATATTTGGTTGGATGGATTATTATTATGATGACAGAAAGGAAGGATAGGGATCAGTTGCCGTGATTTTCGTGCAATGCAATATACAGGGAAAACAAGGAATAAAAGAAGAGGTTGAGTAAGAAGAGACGGTGCTGTGCTGGTGATTATGATGACGAAGTTATAGAGAAGATGGAATTGGAAGGTGGTGTCTCTCTGTCGTCTCTGCTTCAATACTTTCTCTGTAAGCATATTATTATTCGACCTCGGCTAGACTTCTTTTTTTGTAAAACAAGGCGAATCATGCTTGCTTTGTGGCTAGAGTCTCATTTACCATATGCTCATGATCAGTACAACGGTTTGAATTGGGAATCAGAAATAAACCTTACAATAAGCAAGCTACAACTTATTATTAGAATTCCTAAGTACAATTACGATCAATTGTACCTTTCCATAATTCACAAATAAAATTATGGGTGGATACATAAACAAGAGTGAAAATAATTTGGACACGTGGAGCACGTCTCATTGTATGGCATATGTGCATAAGATTGTCATCGAATTCTTCTTTTAGTGGAAAATTATTATATCTACATCCCAGATAGGTATTAAATTAAGAAAAGTACATACGTCCTTCTATTGAAAAGGAGAAAAGCATCATCAATCAAAATGATTCACAAAATTAGAATACATGGTGGCTATTTTTTATGCCTAATTGAGATACATCTATACATTTGGCAGCTAATTTTAGAGTTCCAGAAATAAGATATACTAATTTGTAAGCTTTTCGTTTGGAATAGATGATTGTTAATAATTAGGAAAATCTTGAAACCACACTTTAATAAATTTTTCAGTTGCCGACATCAATCAACATGAATTATCCAAATTTCCACCGTTATTCAAAAGAATATTTGATGGGAAAACTTTTTCTCCAGTGCTCCTTTCAGCAAAAACATGAGAGAAACTTTGTGGAACACTTAGTCCCACTCTTCCTAATCCTCTATTCCCACAACTAACAAGAAAAAAGTCCTCTAGTAGCACACCAGCAGCAGGCAACCAACTTGCAAGTGTCATGTATAATCCCACTTCTTCCCCTTTTGTTTTAAAATCTGAGGAAACAAAAAGTCTGGAAAAAATTACCACAAGCGCTTAAAACAAACTTGTGTGCAAGTGACTTATAATACTCATTTTGTGGTATGCTGCGCTACATAGTGAGTGATGACGAGGTCCTCTCCTTCCTCCTTTTGATATATGCTCGCATACACAAAAACTTGTCTGGGAAAGTGAGAATGAAAAAAAAATCTTTCTTCAGCACATGTTCCCAAGAGGCACGTAAATTATAATATGACTTCATGCACGTTACAATTTACAAGGACAAAATCCCCTAGCTTCGTCTTGGTCGTTTGTGATGGGAGTTGGGACTCATTACAACTTATGCCGCGCTATACAACCACTACTCCTCCTCCTCCTCCTCCTGCAACACAGTTAATCCTAAAAACTAAGTGACGCAGATGCTTCGTGAAATTTATTAAAAAAGAGAAAACAGTTAGAAAGGAGCAATTACATTCAATATTATCAGAGTGCCGGTAGCTTTTCTAGGAAAGACCATCGTGTGCAATACAAATTTTACAAGGGAAAACTTCCTCTCAGACCTATTTTGTTCTCGTTCCGAGAACTCATTTTTAAAAGATGATCTTTAATGAACACTCCTCTCCTCTCCTCTCTTCTCAAATGCCTCCCTTAATTCCACCAACGGTGTGATGGAAAGTAGTAGAGAAAATAATAAATTAGAATGTATAAGAAAATAAAAGCTTTCGCACTTAAGATTTTTCGCCCGTCTCCCCAAAACCGAGACGGAGAAGCTCAATAAAAATCATGCCTTGCAAAATTTCCGCTCCAGTCATAACACGAAAGTTGGGGTGTTTTCCCCAGGAAAGTACCTTTTGTAAACTCCTCATTACCATTCAAATCGTGCTATTTTAGGAGGATCTTTGTGGTAAACCCTTGTATTTACATATACATATCCCAGGAAAACTTTACAGTTTTTATAAGTCAGAGAAGAGTTTATAAATATATGTATATTCTCAAACCTGAGAACCACACTCTCACATTGATCTCACTTTCTCCAGGAAAATATTGGTCTCAAAAGGAGCTTTCATTTTATTCTAATCCTTTCTAAACATGCTACTTCCCTACTATTACCTTCGTCTCCTGCATCCGTATTGCTTCTCTGTTCGAGGTTTATTCAATTGCGTCATGTTTTCTCTCTAGCAAATGTGTTGTGCGGCCGAAAGTTAAACCTAAGCAAAAGAAAAATGTATTAGGGTAGTTGTCATTCACCACAATAGATCCAGTATTAGATGAAACACTATACCTCAGACCTCTGATAGTAAATGTACTTATATTATAAACATGAAGAGAAGCTCTCTATATATTTTTGTTTAATAAGTAACATCTCAACCAGTTCTTGTCCCGCAAACAATATAGAATACACGGGCCGCTGCCTGCCTTATTCCTTCTCTCGAGGAAATAGCATCACCCCATATCGATTTGATCTCTCCTCTTGTATCAAGACTCCATTTAAAACGCATCAAACTGGATAAAAAATGTAAAATAAAATGGGACCAGTCACTAACAGTTCTTCTTCATGAAGGAAAAAAACTGGAAAAAGTGGGATGGTACACATTTATATAAATGTGTGCACCAAAATACGTATATATCTTTCTCTTGATTCTCGTTTACTTTTTTCCTCTTCTAGCCACCACACTTCTTCTATACAAGCATGGGTAAACAGTTTACAGAGTTACTTCCGCATATATGAATACGAATACGTTGCACGTAGACATGTATGTTTAATACGTGGAAGAGTAACAATAACATTTTCCCAAAGAGAGGAGCATTTTTTCCCTTTCTCTCTCTCTCTCTCTTCCAACTTCTCTCTTATTTCCTTTTTACTGATACATTTTGCTTCTCTCTTCGTCTGCCATTGCTCTCCGCTCACAGCGGTAGGTATATGGAAAAAATGGAAGGAGAAAAGAAATAGGGAAAAAATGAATAACTTTTTAGAGACCTCATGCTAAAAATACTGTATACTTTTAAAGGATTTTCTGAACTGAATTCACTCACTCTCGGTTTTTATTGTAGTAAGTGCATTGTATTCTTGTACATTTTTTTCATCACATGACATGCATAAAATTCCTTTAGGAAAACAGCAGGAGTCTAGTAGCACACAAGAAGAAAAAAACAGCAACCGCAGTCCACATTTATTCGTTTCCTTTCCTTCCAGAGAGTTTCCCTGCGTAGTACTTCTCTCTTTTCTCTCGTCTCTCTCTCTCCAGCCCGTATAGAATCATTTTGTCAACACGTGTATTCGTTTTGGCTTGAGCCTTTTATGTGGTGGTGAGAGAGACGATTGAGCGTTTTTGGAAGAATTGAAGCAATAGCTTCAACAACATCGCTGCTGTTGTTGCGGAGCGGACCGCAGAACGCTCATCACAAATCAGGATTTGCCTCTTTCGTTTGTCATATCAAAAAGAAAATGGGCTTTGTGAATGTTTATAGGTATGCGTCAATAGTTCAGCGGAAGAAAACTTTCAGTGAACTTTCATCAACATTCTTTTTCCAGGAAATGTTAGAGAACAAACCATTTTAAAAATGTAAAGCTGACAAAAATTGGTATACCAAGAATTGAGAAAATGATTGTACATTTTTTCTGAATACAACTGTCTAGCAGAAATTCTTTGTAAAGCAAAAGCAGGACATTTTTTAGCTACGAAGAGCTAAAATGCTAATTAACAATTAACATTAAACTACAATCATGTTAGTATGCATGTGCATATAAAAAGTAAAAGTGCAGATTTTTTCCTTATGCGTGCAACATGGATTTTGCTATAAACGTTGCTGTTGTTCGTGGCACAGCAGAAGCACACCGAGCCGGATTAGTGCAGCTGACAGCTTTCCACTGTCATTGTCACCCCGAAAAAATATATAATGTTCCTAGTTCCCATTGTGTGTCGCATACACATGCGGTGGTAACAACCCCTGCTCAGCGAAATACACATGCGTCTGTGTATATAGAATGTGTGTGTGCAAGTGTGCATTATCGTGAGTTTTCCCAGCAGCACGCGTTATTTCATGAAACAACTTCTCTGTCATTGTGGGCATCCCACGAGCAAATAATGTTTTATATGGAAAACGGGTGGTAGTCATGTTCTAGTCGTCGTTGCAGCAGTAGCTCGGCATCTGGAAGCTCTTATACAAAAATCCGATTTTTAATTTCCCCTTCGTCAGTCTGTGGTGGCGTATATATAGATTTTAAATGTTTGTGCAGATCTCTTTTGTGTGAGCAGTGTCCTTACTGTTTTCCTTACACTTGCTTTCGGTGGTTGTGATGAGTGTGAAAGTAGACGGCAATACGTCAAGGCAGCGTCAATTTTCAAGATTTGCTTGAAAAACTAGAAGCAATCTTTTCTAGTAAACAAAGGAAAAGTTAGCTGTCACTTGTCAGTGACCAGAGAGATGTGTTGGCTGGAATGAGAAAGTTTGAGAGAACTCATTTTCTTCAGAAAAAAGGTGAAGATGTGCATGCTTTCGGTGATTCATGATGCTACGAGGGAGATCGTACCGTTGAGAATGTACTTTGTTGCGGCTTGTTGCTGCGTGTTTGTGTGCGGCTTGTGTATGCAAATGTAACTTGTATGTTTCTTCCAAGATGATTGACTGCAAACAAGCGAATATAAGTGTATGTGAAACTTGGACCCAAAATGAAAATGAAACATTTTTGATGAAGGACAAGTTTGTAAAAGTGAAAAATGTTTGAAATTGTTTCAGGTGAATTTCCAAACTGTTGTTCCCTGTTTCGAAGAGTGTGAAGCGCAAGAAGTCTGCTGAAATGAGAAGCATGAACGGCGCAGCAGGCGGCTCAGCTGATAGTCGTGGCTATCCCCCAGCAGGAATACCGTTACCGCCAGGACTGATGCCAACTCTTGGCGGTGCTGCAGGACCCACTCCAGGTCTTCCCCCAGCTTCCGCGAGTCTCGCTGGACTGTCAGGCTACGGAGGGGGAGCGGTTGGTGGAAGTGGTGTTGGAGGTTCAAGTGGTCCAGCAGAGTTGAAACATCATGCCGATTTTCTCTCAAGACTTTTGGCTGCAACCCCATCATACATGAGTGAAATTGGAAATCCTCCTCCAGGCTTTTTCTCCGATTGGTTACGGAGATTGGTTTCTAAACCGAGCGGAAATAGTGGCTCTGCTACATCTCTCCATGGCAGTCCAGCTGGAGCTGGTGGTATGACCTTTCCTGGCAGTGGTGGAGGAAGTAGCAGTAATGCTGGTGGAAGTGGTGGTGGTTCTGCTACTGTACCTTCTAATAATAGCAATCCAAGTCTTGGTGGTGGTGCTTCTGCTCTTGGACAACCGGAAACCGAGGGCAGCATTGTTGGAGGGAGACCCGGTGCTCAGTCGTCTCGTGACAATGTCAACTCCGTCGCATCTCAACTTGACGCTCACATTCCAAGCAAACGACGGAAGCGATCTCGCCTCAATGACCAACTTCCACTTGGGGTAACAATACATTTCCTTCCTCTTTACACTCACAAAATCAGGCTACACACCATATACTTTTTATTCTCTTGATGTCATATTCCCTATATATCCCCCTTTCCTTGTCATCTTTTATATTAGTGAGATGGAAAAGTTCCTAACGGAACTACACAACTTTTCATTGTACTCAAGTTTCCTTTTTTAAGAAAAGAAATGGAATTTGTCCTTTTCGGAATCACTCACTATCCGTTGCTCACTTCAATCTACTCCCTCCGTCAGTATGACCATATAAATACAGCACCCTGCTTCAATTTTTGGGTCTCCGCATTAATTGCAAATTCTCGTAACCAGATTATCCATATCTAATTCTCACTGAAGTTTTGAAGTGCATTCGTCTGGAACATAATAATATGCCTCGTTAAAGGAACATGTATACAAATACAAGAGCACTGACTCTGACTTTACTATCGTCATTGTTCCGCATTGGCATACCTCTAAATGCATGTGCTTAAAAATGTGATTTGTCATCAACATAATTCGATAATTGTTCGAGTGTCAAATGCACTCAAATGGTTCTAATCATCTACACCATATATCAGCTCAGGTCCCAGGACATGCTTGATTACTTAAAATTTAATCGATTGGTCATGCATCTGTGCACAACGTTCACATAAATTTTAAAATTTGATTCGAAAATTCTTAGAACAAGTGAAATACAGCTGGAATATGACAATCTGAATTATGAGGACATGTTCTTTCACAACATTGAATGTGTCCTCTTATTTAAAAAAAAGAATAATAATAATTTCAATAAGTATCAAAAGAAGTGGCTGAACGTATGAATGAGGCATTGTCATCGAAAATCTAATGATGCTTGTAGTCATTTCGGATTCCGAATACAAAATTTGAAAGGAAGAAATGAGAGTGAATACGAACACTTCAACACAAATGCATCCTTATATCATGCTTATATCTAAACAATACCTACCTCACCGTGATTGTGACTAAGGCTTTTTCAAGGTATGCCCATCCCCGTTACCAAAGTTGACGATAACTGTTACTTTAAAGAGTGGACGGCTTATGCGCATAATGATATTCTCCGTGAAAATATATGCACACATTTTTTATTATTTTCTGTGTGCATTCATGCAGACACTCACATAACACTTACATTTTGTAGTGGAAATTATTTAGGAACATGCGTAACAACGATGCGTGTGGCTTCCCATTTGGTCTTTGGATTTTTTTCTCTTTCGCTTATTTGTCATATTGATGATGGGGATGTAGTAACAGCGAAAAATATAAAGGTAGAGTGTTTTTGGTCGGAGCGATGAATATAATATCCTGGAGCAGTGATGATGTGATCTGAATCTGATCTGATGTGCCTCACAAAGAGCACTGTTTATACTGTACACCCATATTACGTGTATATAACATACATATATACAAAACCTTCATGGTCGTATGTGCCCCTCTTCAACTCTCCCATTCATTCAGTCATATTTTTTTAATTCAAGCTCCCGGTATATAGTATCGGTCGACGATGGGGATGAGAATAGAAGCATAAATATAGGAGTTTTCAACCACGACGACGGGTATATAACTGTCAGCCTCAGAGCTATTCATGCATGAAAAGTAGTGAAGTGAGGGACCCTCGTGGTTCACTGTTATTTGTTACATCTCTCTCTCTCTCATGCTCTAATCTTCTCCGAGAAAAAAAAAGGAAAAAATTGCATTTTTTACTTTCTGCCTTTTCCCTAATAAACAATATGCGCAAGTAATGTATACAAGATCACCGAAGGCTGAAATAAAGTTCGCGTCGAAGGCATATAGCAATTCGAAGCGAGCTCACAAGGATATGTCGTATACATTTTTTGCGTGACCTAGAGCCGAGACCCTCCTTTCCATCGTTTGCGTTAAAAAGTTACAAGTTGGAACAGTGTGGATATGTGGTTCTTTCTGTGTAGCAGTTACAATTCCAACGAGCGAGAGGGTAAATTGCATACGTGGCGTACCAAAACAGTTCAACATGGCGCAAGAGAGAGAGAGAGAGAGAGGAAAAAATGTAGTATTAGCTCTGGGCTGTCTAACATGTGAAGTGAAATAATAAGAGTTGTTATATGGAAATATGTACAACTTGTAAACTTTGCCAGTGGGAAGTTTTCTCGTGGAATTGGAGCTGGAGCTTCACCGGGAATCATCACTATCCCATCTATAGGAGAAAGTAGGTACACATCTATAGACACTTTCCAATTCGGTAGGTGGAAGGGGAAAAGTATAGGATTTAAGTAGCAATGCAATACCACACTTCAACTAACTTTTTATAAGACGTGTTGCCAAAATCATATAAATATTTGGTAATGGTAGTGGAGTATAAGAGAGCAAGAGCACAGTCAGTGGAGTGAACTGAAAGTGAGGCAGCCAGAGGCATGCTTCTGGGATGCATGCAGACAGCAGAGAAAAAGCAAGTGAAAGAGAAAGGAGGAAAGGTCGACCTAGGTCATCCCATTTGTATTACGAGCACACAAACCAGCCAGTCGGCAAATGGAGGCTATTTTAGCATCTTTATTGAGGATAATATGCTATATATAAAGGATGCATGTATAACCGCACGCTACTGCATTGAATGCATTACTTTTTTTCTCTCTCTCGGAGGAGGAGGAGAGGAGCGAGAGCGAGGAAAAATAATGTTTCACTGAATTAGATAATGCTTTTGTGCACCCATAGCATGGCTTTTTATGTATATACATATTACCCGAGTCGGTATAAGTAATCCGAGGTGTGTCTGTATGTGAGGACAGGAAAAAAAGTAGGAAGAGAAAACTTCATTTTCGTTGTTATTGAATTTATCGGGATGTGTGCTACAGACAAAAGTAATATATAGGGAGTCCATATAATAATGTGATTCTAGAGGTACAGAGCACACCACTTGTTTTCCGCCAGTCTCATGTATTTTTAGGAAATCTTGTGACCAACCCCTTCAACAGAAGTATTCATATGAGAATGTAATAATGGTGAGCGTATGTACGACTGACTGCTGTCAATAGATTGTCCCATAAGGTCGAGTCCCGATTATTTGAGTGAGTCCTTTGGGAATTGGAATAATGAAATGACAAAACAGTTGCCTTGTTATTGCTTGTTGTTTCACATGAAAAAAGAAGCTTGGGCATATCCAACGATATTATGATAGGTGACAAATGAAGCGTGAAATTAGGTTATAGACTTAATTTACACTGGTATTGATAGGGAAACCCTGATTTAGATAGGAATAATGATTTCTTTGTGGTTTGCAAGAACCTTAGAAAGAATCTTGAATTCAGTTCGATTTTTTGTTCGATAATTGAGCATAATTTGAGAGTACATACAAAAGCAAAATAATTGACAAAAATGTTCCTCCGAAGTTCAGTGTTTTAAAGAAGTAACTTGAAGTAAACACGTTGACATTTGAGAAGAAGCATTTCACTTTTTCCTATTTTGATTTTGTATCTAATGTCACACATGTTTTGACATGAATTTAACTGTCTGTGATTTTGACAAGAATGATAATGATTATAATGAAACCGTATATGCTTCAGGGTGGTTTTCAGGATGGCTTGTCACACACAAACTCCCTACGGTCCCCTTTGCATTATTTTCGTAGAAAACATGCGATACTTGTTTTTCATTTTATGCACCACACACACATATACTCTCATATATTCTTGTTATACGCACAAATAATACCACGTAATTGTACGAAATGAACTTTTCATCAGACTCAATGAAGCTCTCTCCCCTTGGCCAGGCTCTCCTTTTTCTTTGAATGGGAAAATGCAATAGTAGCAGCGAAATGAGAATTTATAGAGGATGGGACATTTATTATACGGGGCTTGCTATATACCCATGAAAGTATGGTTAGTTTTGTGGCAATTATGAAGAGTAAGTGATTGTTACGTTGAATGGCTCTTGTATGAATGTGCGCGTATTAGGGAAAATACTTGTATTACAGCTTCACATCTCCAGCTCTGATTATATCACATCATCAACGTCGTCGCTGTGTGAGAGCTATGCTATATGACGAGAGACTCCTCTTTCCGGAATTTTGCCCCGGCAGTAATGAACGTTCCATAGTAGGTTAGTGGAGAGTAAATAGATGTTTGATGTTTCTGACTGGGCTGATGGCTTCAGGCTAAATTCATTCAATGCGTCCCTTTTCGTCGTCCTAATAATGATGACAGTGTAGCACCATAGTCCTATATATATTCTATGAGCTCGTTACTCTTTTTAACAAAACGAAATGAGATGAGGAACATGTGAACACTTCCTTTGAAAATCATATAAATTTGATATTTATCAGCAGGTCAGGGATAATTTTTGCTGACAGTTTACATTTGATATAAAAGCGAAGCCATTCTGGAAAAGTGTAGAATAAAAAGTGAGTGCTATTCCTGATGAATGATTTTTAATATCCGTCATTCATTTTGCAATTTGAGGAGGTATAAAGTAGTCGTAATTGTAGGGTTGTGTTGTGTTGTTGAGGAGTGACAGCTTGCAACAATGACCATGTTCAGATTTTTTTGTCAGTGACAAGAGCGAGTGACGAGAAGCTACCTACCGCTGAGACGATGTTTCCATTTCATTAACCAATTTTCATACTTGAGCCTCTTTAAACTTCAATTAATGTCCAATCCGGTGAGTTTTGGGGATATGTGCTACCAAATTGTAAAGGCTGATTTGCTGAATGACATGGAGTTGTGGGCCCAATATCTGGCTTGCTCCACAAAGTGCTACAAAATAAAACAAGAAATGTGACAGTGCAATTCTAAAATGTTACGCATGATGGGTGGGTAGGCTGATAAAAAGTACATATGTATATATATGCTCTATAAGACCTATGAGTTATTAGAAAACTTTATATTAATATACTACTATCTTCGGATGATCTCTCATTCGTAGAAAATACATTTTCATAAGAATTTTTGATGTTATATATTGAATTGGCGAATTGAACGTTGACTTTAATGCTCATGCCGTTTTTTATGCTTGTCACAGTCATAATCATAATATTATGTGCTTATGTATATTTAATGGGTGATTGGTATCGCGTGATCCGCAAAGAAGTTAAGGATGAAAAATGCTCACGAACGATCCCAGCCCCAGCTCTCTGACGACTCCGTGAGTGAGAACATTGATTGTGTGGGTATAATTAAAAGATGGACCGACTCGTATTTCCACAATCCTTCTCCTCATTCCTGCCATGCCCCATCCTGATTACAGTGTTTCATCAGCGGACATGCACGCGTGTATTAAAGAAGCTAACTTTGTTGCAGCAGATCACGTCATCTCAAATCTCCCTTCGTTAGTTTCATTCGTACCGAGGAGAGGGGTGTGTACACATGTATAATGCAAGTGTTTTATAGAGGAGTTGCACACTGGAGTAAGTCATATTTTCCCCCTTTTACGGTCTGAGGGCAAATAGGGGAAAAGTTATTATTATCTTTTGGAGAAATTGACACGCCGTCACGTTTGACGCTTGGCCTGACTGATACCATACAGACAACGAAAGGCAACTGAAGCCTACGCATCCGGCATCATCATCGTCATCATCATTGCAAAGCTTCTGAGTATGTAGTAGAGAAGAAGTGACACAATTGACTTAAAAGAGGAAAGTGGCCAAAATACTCGGCTCTTCAAGGATTATCGTTTCTCACCAATCCACGCGTCGCTCGTATTCCTATCGTTGTAAAAATCGTTTTGTCCTCGTCTCATACAAATAATAACACGAACTAGTGGGATTTTTTCCCTTGTGACATCGAGCAACTCTACTATTTCAAATGAAGTCAAGGAAAAATCAATAAATTAGAGAGGGGGATTATGGTGTGGATATATGAAATCTATATATTACAGTTAAAGTAATTTCTTCTTGCCACAAAAGATGAGCTCAATTATCTTAAAATGCAGACAGCTCCTTTACGATGATATAATGATGGGGATATACGGATACACAATAAACCTGGAGTTTGAGCGGGTGTACGGGTATATCCTTCTGAAATGAATAAGCATTTAAAGCGCTATAGCGAAAAATTCAAACTATTTTATGTCAACTCACACTTTTTGGATGGTCACCAGGAAAAAACTTATTACACCGGCTCAGTTACTTATAGGTTTTCAGTGACGGACTGACAGACATACAATGTGAACTTCGATCACAATCACACAATGTATGTGCATCCACACTCCATATATAATAATAAGCTTTAGCCTTGACTTCGTATTTCCAAAATCTTCCACGCTATATCTCATATTATCCAGATTTGTTCCTCGTAATAACGTAATGATATAGTATCTGTGTGCCTATAAATGAATATTAAACACGATGTATGTACACTGCACATCAAACTTAAATGTAAGGGAGCAATAATGATGATGAAAGGGAAAATGGGGTCCCATCATTACTCATCATAATCGTCATCGACACCATTACCATTATTATATTCATTCTTCAACTTCCACGACTCGGCTGGTACTGCTACTGCTGAGCTGACTTCTACGCTGAAAAGTCTTGTACCGAGAAAGCGTCAACATTTCAGATAAAAACTTCCTTCACCAGAATGTATGCACAAACCTCTCGTAATCATCGTTTGTCTTTGTCCTCATTATTGTGATTATTCCCTTTTTGTTCTCTTCCTCCATCCATCGCAAATGCTATATATGTCGCATAATCACACGCAGAGTTTTGTAGTTTTTCACAACTTTCATAACTACTTTAGTTGCTAACATGACATGTCGTACATATGCCATGCATCTCTCCATTGTAACTTGATACGAGAAGCACGGAAGAGAGTTTTTATTTTGGCATATGCGTGCTCACAGTTGATTGGAGAAAATATACGTACTCCAGAATATCGGAAATGTTGTTTTTAGTTTCGAATGAAGTTGAGTCTTTTGTTTCTTTATTAACAGCTTTCTGGAAACTTCATAATTCATGCTCATTTTCGAGTTATGTGAAGAAAACGAAATATGCGGAACATGTTCTCTCGCATGCATGTGAAATGTGAACATTTTGTGTGTGAGAGAAAACGGGAGAAGGGTGAGAGAGAGAGCATATTAAAATAAAGGAGGAAGTTTGCTCATTTTCCGTTTAATCTTCATTTAGTTTTTCATCATTTTACCCACTCCTTGTCTCCCTCCTGTAGTCATTATCCTTGTTTTCCAGTTTCACCCATTTGAGCTCTTCCATCATGAGAAGTTAAGGAGGGTTCATGGTTAATTAGGATAGTGGGGAAGTGTAGAAATGCTTTTATTGATGAAAGTCCGTGATGCCTGACAAGTCGAACAAGGAAACTAATATGGAGTAGTGGAAGCCAGAGACTTTTATATTTGGTCACATGTCATGTCTGCCTCTCGGACTTTCGTGCATCATTTCCTGACAAACAGGAACGCGACGCGAGTGAGAGGTAGCGAGAGAGAGAGCGCTTCTTCATATATTTGGCATAGTTGGTATATTACATTTTATATACATTATTCCGTACGTTCCAAGCCCCATCCATATTTTCTGTGCATGTCGTATGGACAAGCTAATTTACCATTTGATTGCCATTAGTTTTTGTCATTTTTATAGCGTGCAGTTTGCATGTAATAATTTCTTAAGTGCAAAAGCTGTGCCAGTGTGCGTTGATCCTCGATTATAAAACTAACATGCAGAATTCGTTTATGTGCAGCTACTATATGGCTTTCTAAGCTAAGGTAGGAAGTCATATACGATTGTACGATCGCCGTCCTTTAAAAAATGTAATAATGAAAAATCATGCATGCACGATACGGCTATCCATTGTCCATTTACAATCTAATTTGGCTATTAGAACAAAGAGCGCTGGTGAGGATGGCTGGGATGGACGCTCGGGAAACGAAGAGTAATGGACAGTAATAGGAAAGTTGAAAGGACGGCGGAGTGAGAGTGACGTAGCGTGAAAGAAGAGAGTGAGCCATGAGAGAAGCATGGAATGAAAACTGGTGAAAACGCTCAGGGGGAAAATGCGTTGAATTACTAAAAACACCAGTACGACGACTATAGAGAATGAATAGAGGTCACTTTGGTTATCCAGGTTGTCGTTTGTCATGTTACCTCAGTCGAGTTAATGATGAGACACCATTAACTTGCATTATACATTGATCTGGCTGGGCACATGCATGCATCTGTTACACCGTAAACAAACCGTATATTTTTTTGGACAAGGGAAAGAGCATTTGCTCATCAAAGATTTCACCGTTGTGTATAGTACCCACTAACTAAACTCTTTTCCATTTATCGTACTATTTTTTCCAAGGGACATTTGCTACACGCCCTCAAGAATTATATTACGATAATAAAGTGTTTTAGTGAGCAAAGAAATGATAGGATAAAAAGAAGGTATAAAAGGTGACTATGAAATGTTCTGAGATGTGATATATATATTCTGATGGATTATATTGAGTCAGTTTATGTTCAACTTTTTTTTGGGATATGCTGGCACTGGCAGTGACATGCATGCATGACATTAACATTACGATAGAATGAGAGATGTACACTATTTACTGCAGCACCATGAATAGCACCCACACCACAGTCACTCCAACATATCACTCGTCTCGTCACACAATCAAAAGAGTCCATTGCAATATGTAGTTGATTACTTTTTTCCTTGTTGTTGGGAGATAAATTTCATCCACTATTTATTATCGCACTAAATGGATTGTCGTCCAAAAATGTGTCTAAAAGACGGGACAAGTGAGTTGGGGGTGATTATTTGTAATGTGCTGAAAGAAACTTGTTCACGAGGAAATGAAAACGACTGGAATAATTTTGGGAAAAGAACTGGCCACCGTCTCCTTTACTTACATCAGAACTGCCCAACGCAAGAAGGGTGTAAAAATTGTGTGACAAAGTACAAAAATAATAATTTAATATACAGCTTTCACTTTCCGGTAAAATGCATTCCCTGATTAATGAGAAGCCACATTTGTGCACAATATAAATTGTGTGAGCGTCATGATCGGTCGTTATCAACCTTATCGTCTTCTCTTCTTTATGCACAGTTAGAATTAGAATTGCTTATGGTATGGTTGGCGGTGGCACTGATGGGATATTACTACTTTAAAAACAGGCTCTACTTATTACCACAATGAAAGTCTGTAATCATGATCACCATCACCGCAGTAATGTAAAATGTAACGGATTTTATAAAATGTCGAGTCTACTGCACATGTACATATGTATTAACCCATATTGCCTTGTTCAGTCTGTTCTCTGTATAATACAGAAGGAGAATGCTAGTCTTTCATGGCAAGACATGCTGTGGAATATCTGTACACTTTTTTTAGGAAGACCATGTGTATATGTATATGTATAGTGTACCATATAACAGCAGAAGACCGAGCGGCAGCAACAGCGGTCACGCCGCTGCCTGACCTCGTTTACTTGATTGCCTATTATCACAAGCCGGGAGCAGGAGTCAGAAAGCTCCTTTGGGAGCTGAGGAAAGAAGAGAAAGAAAGAGTATTCGACAGAGAAGAGGTGCTGGAGAATGTATATAGCGTCAGTTTCTCCACTCTCTCTCTCTCCATGATATTAAGCTGGACCTCCATCTCACTCGGTGGAGAGATATGTGCATGGGGCGCTGCTAGGAGGAATCGTGCAGTAACGGCTGGTTAGTCTCGTCGTGTATTACGTGCGAAGAAATGGAAAAGAATGATGATGAGCATAATAACGAACCTTAAGTGTAGCCAATATTATTACTCGTGAAGGTATATAGGTGCAGTCAATTCTTCTCGTCAGACACTGGATGCTCTTCCAAAATTTCATCGATGAAAGCAAAAGTGTACACGATCTCATTCTTCGCAGGCCTCTCCATTGTCTTTCTTAGCAAGTAATGATGTGTTTGTGAGCTTAGGTGTTTTTCTGGCATCCAACCATTATTGCAATTCGTTGTAATTTTACATTTCTGTTTATGTCTCCCTGTTTGTACTTGAAATTTTCCAGAAATTAAGACTAATTTCACCTTCCGAATTAAACATTTACAAGAATGATGAGAACCTTTTTATTTTCTGTTCTGTTTCTGTGAGATGAATTTGATTACAGTAACTACGCTAGAGGCAAGGGCTAATTGTCAGTTGTTCAATCAAATCCATGTAGGTTAGCGACTTAACGAGCAGTAGTATCTAAAACCGCGAAAGGATAGTAACATCGTTCGGAATTAGAGTGTAAATTAATTTTAAGGGGTGTATTGAAACGATTTAGGATATTATGGAGAGTTGATACATACTTATAGCTAGTATCGCTAGTGTTGATTTTTGAAACCCCATAATGTCGGATGGAAGAGTATGTTCATAATGTATAATAAGAGTGAATTTGGGAATATTTAAACATACTTTGGTGATGATGAGTAATCCCTAAATATGTGCATTGGATGATGAGCTTAATGAGTGGTATGACGGTGAGTCACCCTTCACTGGTGTGCACACACCACTACCAGGAAGTAGGGGCATGGGTAGTTCCCACGTGTGCACTTTTGTATACCGGAATAAATACTGCTTTTGCAGTAAACCACGACATCACTGGTTATTATTATTGCTACGTTTATCTGCTTTTAAATACTCGAGTTGGCCTTTCACCTCATAGCTACAAATATCTATTCGGATTCTTTGGGGGACACGAAACCCGTCAATATCATCATTGTGACAGAACACAATTACTGATATAATCCCTTTTCTTTCCACTGCAATTCTTGCCTACTCGACGAATGGTGTATGGATGGGATGATAAAGGAGAGAGATGTGATTCCAGTCCGTCTCTATCATCCATTTTAATTATTTTCTCTCTATTCTCTCCTCAAAGCGAAGATGGTGAAGCGAGCTCGTGCAAAAATCCCTATCTCTCATTCTATTCTTTTCTATTATGCCCATAAGTTCATATCGGTTTGTCTTTGTTAGAAAGCTTTCGTATATAACTGTCCAAAGTCACCTCTTGATAACGATCAAGATCATAATAAAGCTAGTTGACTTCCTTTCTTTCTCTCGGGTATGTACTTTCCTACACATAGTCATTCTTTTCCAGGCAACTCTGGTGGTTGACTTGTGTCATCGCGCATCGAGCGAGTATCATTGTTACGTTATTCTTTGTCGCTGATTTTTTTTTTGCTTCTACGCAATACATGAGGATGCACATACAACATCTATACCAAGTAACAAAAACAACCATTTTTCTACTTTCAAGTAAAAGCCTTTTGTATAGCGTTGTCATCAAAAGCAGAGTGGAGAAAATGTTGCATTCTCAATTTTTATATCCGCGAAAGTATAACGAGTTGTGTGTGGTGAGAAGAAATATATGTGTGCAACCGTAAATACATGTCATTTCATAAAATGAAAGAAGTCATTTTCGGATGAAAGGCAGAAAACATTGTCATCATCGCCATAGCCTTATCACCCATACACCAGACAATCAACTTTATATTAGGAAGCATCATTCAGCACCACTACCACTAGGCAAAAAGATACGACCATCATCGTGCAGCGAGAGAGCTCCACTCACAAAACCAAACCAGGCCACTTTCATTTTATAATAAAATAATGAAAACGAACACAATATCACAAAGTTGACTGGTTTTTCGGTTACGAACGTAGATACATAGAAGAACACAAAAAACTGATATTCTCACACAGTCAAATCATTATAGCCTCTTCTTCTCTTTCACACACACGCATACACATGAACCACCACCACTGCCTTTATATTGTATTACTTTTACTTTTATTATCGTCGCTGAATGCGTTTTTGGTGATGACGATGATGGCACGGGAATGGTGAAGGGGGTCGTTATGAGATTATTGCGTGTGAAATGGGCTATTGTAGCCTGACATTGCCTTAACTTGGCTTTTCCCTTTAACTTTTAGTTGCCCTTAATATGCCCATCTCCCATTTTCGTTTGACGCATGTAGCGACAACGTTATACCCACGGAGTGGAGATGAATGACTAGATGGAGATTAGATTATAAAAATAAGGGTAGAATCGTGGACATGCATGCGCACGTATCCTCTTGTACACTCACTTCATGTGTACTACAGTGCAAGTGTGGTGCAATGATGAAGCAAAAAATTCCCCGTGTGTACAAGTGGATTGCATAATATTATAATGATATCATCATCTTCCTCATTCCATTGAAATAAATACTCGCACGTATACCCACCTAAAGTCTCTCTTCCGCACACTTTCAACTTGTTAGAGGTGTATGTATGGAGGATGGTGGAAATAAGAGGCTCGCTTTTCCTTGTCGCTTCATGTGTCAAAGCAAGCACATGCGGGAAACGAGCTTGATAATTGTCAAGGTAGATTCACTCACTTGCTCATTGTACTGTGAGCTCATAATAAATATGCTGGATGTGTGCTGAGTCGTTCTTTTGACAATCATCGTAGTCATCATCGTCATCATCATCTATCTCATCCCTCTCGAATATGAAGTGAGGAAATAATCCAAGCGTGAATATAGTAGAGTAGTTTTTCGCTCGTCGTTATACAAGTATAATTACAACAATAATGCCACCTTTCTCTTCATTTTCTTCCTATTAAAGCTGGTATCATATAGCACACTAGTTTACTTGCGAATTGAATGGGGGAGCGGATATGAAAAATTGGATTTTAATATTTCTCGTCCTTGGCTGCATGAGTTAAAGCCGCAAAACAACTACCAGCAATATGCTTACTATTTGAGTCTAAACCTAAGCCTAGATTCTAATAGATAGCTAAGATTTATATTCGTTATATGAAGAGAAAAGCCTTCCTTTAGAAAAAAGCGAATTAGTTGATGGAGGCACTTAACAAAAAAAATCGACACGGAGATAATGATGTGGTACCTGTGTACCGCTCTAACGTACGAGTACAGCTAACAACATATTACAGTAGAAGTTTAATATACTTCCACAGGAATATGGCATACGGATGGATTATGAGTTTTTCTACAAAGGATTTTATGGGCCTTTCCTCACTTTTTAATTCACGTGTCATACAAAAGCCAGGAGTATAGAGGAAGAGGGTGGACCAAGTTTGAATAGATAAAGGACTGCTTATATGTATATATCCCTAGATGAGGAGTGTGAGTGGTGTACATTTTATACTTGCGCTTTCTCTATCCCACAATAGATTTACTCGATATTAATGACATTTATCTATCTCCCTTTTTATTGTGATGCTGTTGATAACAACGAAAGGCCCAAAATAACCTGTCATCCTGTGTCCATTGATCCCACATTTTCTCCTTCATTTCTGTCACATATTCTATCATCACGAAATAATTTTGAGCAAGGTTTGCTGGTTTGCTCCGTAGTATAAATACTTAGGTGGGTTGTTCAGCAAAAGTTGCAATATGATGATGATGGTCGATATCGTTTTCAAGCTTTTTGACTAAGGGTTGCTTTCACGAACACGTGGAAAATGGGAAGAGTTCAAAAAAAATTCCTCTCCCTGGAAAAAAATTATATAAAATAGTAACTTCCTTTTATTGCTCACCATTTTTCATAAACTTTTCGGTAAAAATGATGGATGGCTTATTCCAGTCCGATTATACGCATTTGTGTATAGTGTGTCACCAAAGATCTATAAAGAGAATATTCCAGCAAGTGTATCCGTAAATTCTTGGGAATAAAGTTTTTTTTTCAAATGGGCACACATACTCGTATTCAGTGTTTCGCAAATGCCAGCCAGCACCTTATATAGCCGGTCATGGTCACGAACGGTCACAATGGTCATATTTGGCC